>PVHY01022453.1:0-22404 GCA_004024945.1 Uropsilus gracilis
TCTCATGGCGCCGCCGAAGTCGCCGCCCGGGCTGAGCTAACTCGGCTGCTCGGCCCCCACCCTCGCTCGCCGCCCGCCCTCCCGCCGCCTCGCTCCCTCCCTCCCTCCCGGCCTCTCCGCATGGCGGCGGCCGCGGCTCCTCCTCCACGCAAGATGGCGAGCCCTCCGGCCGCCGCCGCTGCGCCCGCCGCGGCGTCACGGCTCTCCAGCCTCGCGGCGTGAGGAAGCCGGGTCGGAGCACCTCCATGAAGAGAAAATGGAGGGCGGAGGATGCTCGCCTAGAGGGGAAGCTGAAAGGGCAACCTGAGTCCTTTTTGCAGGGAAAAGGGGGCCGCTCTTTCCACCACTGAGAAGAAATGGCCGGGGAGCAGTGGCTGAGATGGGACCACCGCCCCCTCGTCCCCCAAAGTGGAGATCGGAGAGGGCGGATCAGAGAGGATCTACCGATGCCCGACCCCGGACGTGTCCCCAGACGGCCTCTCGGGGACGGAAAAGCTGACCTGACATCTCCCGCAGGCCCGGGCAGGCTGCTGCAAGACCGAGGGGCCACGTCAGAGACCCTCCAGCAAAGCGTGGATCTGGTGGCCCCGAGGCGCCGGCGCGCTCCTGGGCGAAGGAGCCGGAAGGGGGGCTGGCCGGGCCGGGAGGGCACGCGGGGGGGGAGGGGTGCGACCCGGGAGGACCTCGGCGAGCACGCGGGGGCGCTCGGGCCGAGAGGGAGCCCCGAGGCGTAGCTGTGGAATTACGCGACCTTCTGGGAGCATTAGGTAGCGAGGGCGCAGCCTGATCGGGACCCCTGCGCAGGCCGGGGGCGGCCCAGCAACCCTGCCCTTCTGGCCCCGAAGGTAGCCTCAAAGAATGAAGGGGTGGAAGCGAGGTGGCCTGCCCCCCAACGAAGGGGACGCGGCTGAGGACTCAGTGGTAAGGGCGAAAGGCGTCCCGCGAGGCCGGAGTTGCTTTCTCCTGCCTTCCCCCTCGTTAGGGAGATGTGTGTGCATTTGCTCCCACAATTCCTTTCCGTGTCGTAGTGTCTCCGCTTATCCTCAGCACGGAGAACGGGAACGCTCTCGTTCCAGGCACAAACGGGAAACTAGAGGTGGCTTGGTCAAGGGAAAATGAAAATCTGGGTCTCACCCAGCTGACATTGGGTCTACAGAGGATAACGACCTAGACGATAGTAAGTTGCCACAGCGTACAACCCACACCCTACGCAGCCACCCGGGCGGGAAGCTGCGCCACCTCCTCTGAGGGGTCGCCTCCCAGTAGGCTGGACTCACTCAGCAGCCTGCTCCCCTAATTTTTGCCTGGGAACTCGGGGCCAATCAGAGAAAGCCAAATAGGTTCCCCGAGCCAATCACGTTCGAAGTCCGCTTCCCATGCGCCCGCCTTCAGCTTCCGGGTACCGATCTCCTCCAATCAGAGCGCACCTGCCCTTTTCCACTGCCCGCCCACGAGTCTCGACCGGACGAGGTGAGGGTGATCACCGGCCCTTTAGCTTGGGCGAGCTCTGCGTAGCTTGTCCCTCATTCGGTAGTCTTTGTAGTTCCACACAGCCAATGGAACCATGGTAGAGAAAGACTGTTCAGGAGATTAGAAACAATCTTCCCTTAGAGTTTTAAAGATTGCAAATTTTGTACCAGGTCACTTCCCACCCGGGTTTTAAAACACCCACTCTTGAGAGAATGACTGCATCTTGTGTCCATGCTAGAGAGGATAAGGAAACGGCTCCTTAGTAAAACGTTCAAGTGTGAGGCCTTGTTTGCTCATCGTTCCAAAGAGGACAAATGGGAGGATACAGCCTGAGCTTAAGGATTTAAAAGTGGACCCCTCACTGCCTAAGTGTGTGTGTGTGTGGGGGGGGGTCTCTTTCCCTACCCTCTGGAAAACTAAGACTAGACAAAGAAAAGGGGTTGCCTTTACCGACTGTTACCTTCAAAAGGGCCTGATTGAGGTTATGATGTAAAACAAAAGAGAAGAGGCAACCGAAAGTGGAATATGAAATCGCTGCCTGCTCTCAACTAGGGACCCTTCCGAGGCTAATACCGTTAAAGATTCTGCGTTGTTCTTATAAGCTAGTCAGATAGCCTTACGCTGAGTTGTTATACCCTTTTCAGTTTTCTCATGAGCAGCATATATAGGCTATAGTTAAACTGTGAATCCTCGGATCTTCTGAGTTTAATTTTAGTTGTTCATAAGTCCACTCCAATACTTGCAAAAGCTTTTTTTCTCCTTCCGTTAACAAGAACCAAAATATGAGGTTTTAAGAATAAAGATGAATTATTTGGTAATGTATACAGGATCCTTATATTTATAAAATGGATATATTTTTAAACATTACATAAACCAAGCCTTTGAACTTTTAGTTAATACTGAGTATAACAGTTTGGGTGGTCTGTGGTATGATAACAGTTGGGGGGGGTATCCCCATTAAGGTCTCCTATTGTAGTGAAGTGCTTCCGAAGATATATTGGCTACTTTCCCTTTGTTTTTGTTCACTCACTTCCTCCACCCTACCGTTTCGGTTTTGAACTATGACATTATTAGCTAAAATGTTAGGTCTAGATTCTTGGCTGACTCCTAGGGAATTTGTAAGACCCACAAATAGAATTGGGGTTTTTGATATCTCTTTAAAGCACATTGGGATTCTTTAGTTTTTCATAAGAATGAGTTATGACTGAAAATGCTGCCTGATCCTCCCAGCAAATCCTTTCTTAGAGAAATTCTCAGTCTTACCCCATCCTCATTTACCTAAAAATAACTAGAAGCAAAGAAAAAAAATCATAGATTAATTTACACTTGATTGCATTTTAACTTCAAATTAAAGTACTTAGAATCCATAGAATACCAAGTAATTTGAACCTAAAATATCTGTGATCTATCTTTAAAACACAAATGTTTTCAACGTACCAAAATGATTTCACATTTTTTAATGTATTATAAATTTTTATTAAGTAGGCACAATAAGCTTTTTTAAACTCAAACTACAAGCAAATGCATTCATTACCTAGAAATAAAATCATACCTGATGTAGCGTTATAGTACAGTATTTCCCCTCCAGATTTGACGTATACTATTCTGATTTTTCAAAAGGGTTAACATTAAGCTGTTTTTCAAATATGCCTGAGCAACATTCGGTAGTTACTAACCTAGACTAAAGGCTAGTGAACCCAAGAAACCAAGTGTCATTTTTTTTTTGTTGTTGAACTTCATAGCAGGTAAATACTGCCTCCATTTATTTACCTGAAGAAAATGAAGCAGCAATGGGCTTAGCAGAGATATTCTCAGAGAGATTTAAGTACTGCACTGAAGTTAATGCATACTAATCATACATCTTTAATCACTGAGAGACCATACCAAGCACATTTGTTGGAAGAAATGTTCCATTTCCAGACCAAACTCAATTTGAAAAATAGGAAAGCAATATCACAAGGAAGGTGGGTTACTGGAAAAAAAAAAAAAAAAAAAAAAAAAAAAGTAGGTGGATTAAATATTTTTTACTCCCAAACCACCAGATTTCAGGTTTCATTTGCAGAATTTACTTCCCTTTGACAGATAACATTCCCCATTCCCAGGGTACCACACAGTTCAATTCACCAGATGTCCTTGGTCTCACCGGGTCTCAGAATTATATATATTCTGAGCATCACCGAGAAAATTCTAGCAATTTATTTTGACTCTTCAGTTTTCCTAAAATTACTGTGCACCAGCAATTATAATTTATTCATTAACTTGAAAATACTGTATGACTGGGAAGACTGAATACTGGAGATTGGTACCTTAAGTGTAAATTTAATTTGGTCCACTCAGATCAAGAATAAACTGAGATACAATGATGTAAAAAATATATATATAATATATATGTAATCAATAAAAATAAATAAAAGAATAATAATTAAAAAAAACCCTCAATGGTGATGACAGCAAAAGTCAAGTTAATATAACTAGAAAAGGAAAAGTATGGTTAAAAAAAAAAGAATGAACTGAAGCTGTCCCACCTAGGATGTGTGAGTCCTCTTGGGTACTTGTGAGTTACTTCAGGCATAGTAGTACACATAACGTGGAGGGGGGTCCATGGCAATCTCGTGCAGTTGTCATGGTGTACAAGGTATCTCCTTTGTGCCCAGGACCTCATAACAAGCTTGCATTTCAGAATAGCCTCTGCAGGGCAGCAATAATCTTGGTTACAAAGCTTGGTTTCCTACTACTAGTCAATAAAGAACCTTTTATAGGTCCTCAAAAATATAGCTTTGATCGTAGGTATGAGGCCTACAGATCCTAGATAAGAGGCCTAAGCAGCACTGGGAGTACCAGGGTTAAATTAAGTAACATCTGTAGCTGTTGGGACAAGAATAGCAAACAAGGCCGGGCACAATGGTGCGTGCCTTTAATCTCAGCTTACGGAGTGCAAGGCCAAGGCTAGGAATCCTTTGAGTCCGCAGGTTCGAGACCCGTCCAGGGGTTTGAGATCTGCCCAGGGCAACATAGCGAGACCTAGTATCAAAAAATACCTGGGCGTGGTGGCACATGCCTGTAATCCTAGCTACCTGGAAGGCTGAGGCCGGGGATCACTTGACTCAGTGGTACCCCGGGCAACACAGTGAGACCTGGTTTCAAAAAAGCAGCCAGGCGTGGTGGCGGGTACCTGTAATCCCAGCTTCCTGGGAGACTGAGGCTGGGGATCACTTGAGTCCTGGGGATGGGGACTACCCCGGGCAACATGGTGAGACCTAGTCTCAAAAAAAAAAAAAAAAAAAAGGAAGAAAGAATAGCAAACAAAGGAAGAAAAGCATATCAATGCAGAGTTCTCAGTGACCTTCCTAGCACTATATCTACTTGATGAACTTTAAAGATATTTTTTTATAATGTGCTCTGCCTTCTAATCCATCACTGGTTCCCAGTTTCTTTTTACATCATCACAGCTTCTTTTTATCATATGTAATCTGCACCCAGTTGACAAACCAACCGCCAATGCACCTACCCAGTCTTTCCCACTCTTCTTCCAATATGTTTGCTCCTCTGGTGTCCCAGATAGGCCCCACCCCTGCACCTTCTATTGAAACTCTCTTATCTTCTTTCTTCTGAGTCTGCGTAGTAAACTCTACTCATAACTCAGCAGATTCCCACAAGCTGCTATCCTCCCCCCTTCCCACTTCCTTGCTCTTCTTCCCAACCAGTGCAGTTCAGTAGAATTTGAGGCCACTTATTAACACCATCCACTTGGGAGCATTTCTTCTGAACTTGAATTTCTCCATTTATTAAATGGTGATAGTAAGACCTAGAGCTTTTGAGATTTTTTTTTTTTTTTGAGACTAGGTCTCGCTCTTTTTGCCCATGGAACCCCAGGTTCTCGTTGCCCGGGGTACCACAGACTCAAGCAATCCCCAGCCTCAGCTTCCCAGGTAGCTGGGATGACAGGTGCGCGCCACCATGCCCAGCTATTTTTTTGGAACTAGGTCTCGCTACGGGCCCCAGGCGGGACTCAAACCGCGATCCCTAGCCCCGGCCGCTTCATAGGCTGAAGCTTACAGGCACGAGCCACTGTGCCCGGCATAGCTTTTGAGATTTAATGAGAATATATATAAATCACTTATTTTAGTAGTTGGTAGATAGCACTCAAAACAAATTACTTGTTATTTCCTTTCATTGGAACCTCCTCTTGGCCAATTTCACTCTTGCCCATCCCCATGCCCCCAGCCTCCAGGATCTCTTACTTCAGCTTAGTTCCTTACCATCCTCAATAAACAAGCGCCACACTCTAACCCTAATTTTATGGCAACTGCTACAGAAATGTTGCTGCAGAGAGGGCCTGTAACCAGGCTAACTGGCTCAATAGCAGATGCCTGCTTCACACATCAGCTGAACCCTTTCTGCTGCTTTGCAAGACTCTTCCTGGTGCTTTTCAATTATAACTGTTCATTAATATCAACAAAGGCACTTTTACAAATTACTGGTGTCAGGGCCCCATCACAGAGGAATCAGAATCCTTGGGACTGGGAGTCCAGCACCATTTTTCATTCTAAGGCTCCCAAGAAGATCAAGATGGTGTCAAGATGGAGAACCAGCTGGGCATGGTGGCACATGTCCATAGGCTGTAAATGACAGCCAATGGAGTCGCGACTGGGACTGGGGATCGCGGTTCAAGTCCTGCCTGGGGCAACATAGTGAGACCTAGTCCCAAAAAAATAGCTGGGTGTGGTGGTGTGTGCCTGTAATCCCAGCTACCTGGGAAGCTGAGGCTGGGGATTGCTTGAGTCCGTGGTACCATGGGCAACATGAGCCTGTGGTTCCACTGGCAAAGATAGCAGAAACCTAGTCTAAAAAAAAAAAAAAAAAAAAAAGATGGAGAACCACTGTTCTTAAGGGAGAGTTCTGAGTATTTTTTACTATCCATAAACCCACCTTCAAATCAAAGCTATGCCACCGAAGCTTCGTTTATTTTTCACCTCCTTCACACAGATTTCTGTTCCTTCTTGGAGGGTAGATGAAGTTTAGATTCCTATTTAGCTTAACCTGGCCCTGAAATCTATCCCTTTTATGCCATCACTTAATCCCTGCCCCTGACATTTTATTTTTAATTAATTTTATTTTTAATTGATTGCACACGCATTTATATATGTGTGTGCATATATATTACATCATTGTCTACCCTGAAGTTCTCCCACCACCCTGTCACCTGTGAACCATCATCTTAATCTGCTCATTCCTCCCCTGATTTTACTCCTCTCCCCCTCTCTTGCTCTGTGCTTCAGTTCTGCTGACAGTTTTAAATTTGACCCCAACACTTTAAATCTCCTTCTCTGCTGGCTCTTCCCTCATCCTAGATTCTCACCGCACTTCTCCATTCTGAACAGAAAGACAAAGTTTTCCCTCAATCCTATTAGCTGAGAGGACATGGGCAAGGAAGGAGGGAAGTAGTAGGAAGGGTTTCCTAGGGGTAAACAATATACTACGTGGCATCCGTTGCAAAATCCTCTGTTTTTGCCCTGGGGTGGCCATTTCAACTTTGTTTCTTCATTCTTACTAACACCCACCTTATTCAGGAAGGGACTCTTAGTCACTTCCTAGGCTTCATGCTTCAATCTCTGTCCCTCTCTCCCCTCCCTATACACTAGAGTTAGAGTAATTTTTCCAGTCACATCCTCTCCTGCACAAGTCTTCATTGAATATCTATTCTAAACAGAATGAAATTTAAATTCCATCATTTCTCTTCAGATAGGTAGGAGCTCCCAGGATCTCCTCACCCCAAACCTAGCAAGTGGGAGCTTGGACATTACTGACTTTCAGATCACTGTGGGTTTTGTTTTTGTCTTTGGATTGCCTGATCCTTCTAATCATTCAGGCTTCGTCTTGAATATTACCTCCTCTGAGATGTCTCCCTGCTGGCAGTGCTTTTCAAAAGTTGTCCAGTCCCCCTCACTCTTTACCCATTAAGCTACCTAAAATTAATTTGTTGACATGCCTCTTGCCTGTGCCCTCCCAAGCAGTAAGGCCAACTTAAATGTAACTTCCTCCATGCTTTTCACCGATTCTTCCCAAGTGCTCCTTTGTGCCGCCTCTTCCAACTCTTTGATTGCTAAGCTCTACGGCCTGGTTTGTTCAGAATAGTCTGGGTTTATGCTTGGGTTTTTCCAGGGTAATTATTAATAATGCTCACAAAAATATCCCAATTTGGACAATAAACTATATCATCACTATGTCTAGTTTTGTATCATAACCATTTATATACATATCTTATTTCTGAGTTTATGGAAAAATGTATTCATATTTCTTTTATAATAACACCTAATAAGGTATTTTGTGTACTACTGAGCAAGTGTTTGTTGAATAGGATTAGATGATTCATTAAAATGAGATAATGTGTATAAAGAGTCTAGCACAGCAACTAACATAGTGTTAGATTTTTAAAAAAAAGTTTAATAAATGTTACACACCCTTCTTCCCAGATGACTCCAAAATGGCTTATCTCCTAAGTTCTTTGTTAATAAAACTGTGCCACATGACCCAACATCCAAATACATATTGACTAGTTTACTTTTATTAAATTTTTTTGTGTTCTTATTTCTTCTACTAGATTTGAAGCTCTTTGGCGCTAAGTATCACATCTTATAATTCTCCATTCTACACAGCAGAGAACTAGTTCTTTTTAATTGATGTTGAGATGTTTACTTACTTATTTTTTTAATATTTCTTTGAGAGATTACATTTATTTTATTTATTTTTTTAAATTTATTTTATTTTTTTCACGCGCTCACACAAACACACACACACACACACACATACACACACACACACCCGCTTCTCCATCTCTCCATCTCCTTTCTTATTGCTGTTTGTCCATGTTTGGCCCTTTGGTCTTTCCCTTTTCTGGAGCTATGTCCTTATCCTGGGTAAAGATGTAGTTTCTTGGTATATGGCAGACCACACTGCTTAGGTTTCCAGTCTTAATTTTACCATCAAAGGCCAGTCCGAGCTCATTTGACTTATTTCAGTTCTTCCTCCTTCTTGGTGTTTGTCACCTCCGTGTTGTTTTCTGTCCCATTTTGTTGCTTCTTTGTGTTGTATTTCAAGTCTTTGGCCCAGGGAATCTGACTCCCAGCCTTTTTTTTTTTTTTTTTGGGTAGAGAGGTTCCTCAATAGGGACAGCCGTTCATGGATGGTAGGTCTGAATGTCTCCTCTGTTTTGGTTTGCATTCTGCTGTGGGGCCACTATCATATTTCTGTGGCCTTCCTCCCTCTATGGTTAGGGGAATGTGCTTTGCCATTGTTGAAGGCGTCTTTGAACCGGAATTTTTGCTCCCAGATCCTCGGTGATGTTGTCGTTGTAATTCTGTCTTGGACTCTTTGCTTGGTATCACAGTTCCATGTTCGGTGGTTCTCTCCAGGCTCTTTTTGGTCCTGTCTAGGTGGTATGTCTTTCTTGGGCCTTTATTCTTTTTTTCTTTTTTTTTGAGACTAGGTCTCGCTATTTTTGCCCGTGAACCCATAGGCTCTCATTGCCCAGGGTACCACAGACTCAAGCAATCCCCAGCCTCAGCTTCCCAGGTAGCTGGGATTACAGGCACACACCACCACACCCAGCTGATTTTTGGGGACTAGGTCTCACTACGGGCCCTGGCGGGACTCGAACCACAATCCCTAGCCCCGACCACTTCATAGGCTGAAGCTTACAGGCACGAGCCACCGTGTCAGGCCTTTATTCTTATCCCTCATCTCTTCTATATTTGTGGTTGTGTTAAAAGATAATGTTTTCCTTATTCCTGATGAGGGCTTCTGGACTTGAGGCAAACCAGGAGGGGCTTAAAGACTCCTAACAACTCCCTCCTCTTTTGGAAGGGCAAATTAACCAGCCAATAAGTATCTAAGTGCAGAGCTGCTCTCAGTGCTGCCCTTAGATACTTATTGGCTGGTTAATTTGTAAGAAGGAGTAAAGTGAATGATAGTGATAGGAAATAATCAAGTTTGGTGCCCACAGCCAGAGGCATTAGGGTCAAAGATCATTTCCCTTTTTCATAGATGCAATGCTCTGTGCTTTTAGCATATAGAAGTAGGAGCTTCAGATACCTCCACCCTAACATTTTCAATAACTTAAAGGATGCAGGTTCAAATGATCAAGTAATGCAAAAGCATAATGTCTTTGAGAAGTAGGGGAAGAATGAAAGCTATGTATAGTGCTGAGAGCTGACTTTGGAAATGAATTCCTGAGCTTAAATTCCTGAGCTATTTAACCTCCCTAAACCTGTTTTCTTTTCTGTAAAATGACCATTTCACATTTGCCTCTGAGGTGTTTGTAAGAAGAGTAAATGAGAAATATATGTAAGGCCTGACTCACATGCAAAGTGCTTAGCATAGGGCCTGACTCACTGCAAGCTTCTATAAACAATAACTCTTTTATAGTCAGCAATCTGGGCAGCTTTAAAGCTTCGAGGCTCAAGGCAGGGTAGCTAAAAATATTGTTATCAAATTTTTAATTAAATTTTGTTTCTCCTGTCAACAACAAGCTATGATTCTTACATTCATTCAGTCTTTTGTTCTTTTGTCCATTCATTATTCACTCATTTATTCTATGCCAGGTGTATAATAAATGTTGACTAAATATAGTTAGATGAATAACTAATAATAAGTAATTTGGTGGGAGTGGGGCATGGGGACATACCCTCAATGATTTCTCTAGATGAGCATAAAATGCTCTGTGAATAGGATGCAGGATGCTGAAGTTGCAAATTCAGTCACCTCATCTATGAGGAACACAGTCAGGGAAATATAATTTTCCTTCAAGACTTCTAACCTATTACCTACTCACAGATAAATCACACTTCATGGAAAAAAATCAAGGCCATAGTGTTCAGTGATCTTCACTTTCCCTTCTCTATCTCTAGGCTCATCTCCCACAGAACTTAGCCTTACCTCCTTCCCCGATGTGTCTTCCCTCCAATACCCCAGGCACAGTTTAGCACCCCTACATCTGTGCTGCCATTGTCCAAATTTCAAATACTATACAGATCACTCAGTATTCAAGCTAATGTAGTTATAGGTTTGACTTCCACAAGAACTGAATCTATGCCTTACTATTCTTTGTCTACCCAACACCTAGCCCTGGCATTTGACAGATGCTCAGTAAATTATTACTGAATGGGTACCTTCCCTTTAGGAATCAAAAATGATCCTTTCAAAAGACCTATACAAGGCCGGCCACGGTGGCGCATGCTTGTAATCCCAGCTACCTGGGAGGCTGAGGCTAAGGATCACTTGAGTTTGTGGGTTCGGTACTACCCTGGGCAAGAAGTCCTCTGAGTTCAATCTCATAAAGTATTTCCTAAATCTATCTACTTCTCTTTGCCATTGCCTCCACCCTCATCCAGGTAGAACTGTCTTTCTTTGACCTGTTTGCTGCTATATTGTCCTAACGTGAACTCTTTACTTATCTCCTCTTGCTTTACCCTATCTGTTTCTCACACAGTCTTAGCATATATTTTTAATGTAAATGAGAGCATCATTGTGCTGCATTCTCAATGAGCTAACAATATGCTCCAAATTCCCTGCCCTGTTCTGCAAGGACCTACCTCTTGTGAATCCTGCCTGCTCCTCCTATGTCCTCACAGCACTCTTAGCTACTCATTCTGCCCTAGTCACTGTGGCCCCTGCAATTTCTAGTTCAGCTAAACTCCTTCCACCCAGGACCTTTGTACATACTATCTCCTTTATCTGGGACATTTCTTCTCTCTCCTCATACAACTGGCTCCTTTTTGTTTTCACATGTCTGAGTAAATGTCATTTCTCAAAGACTCTACCACCCTACCTGTTCTACAAATAAAGAACCATGTTCTCTATTATAGGATCTGACTTACTTTCTTCTTAATCCTTTTCATAGCTCTATTATGTCATTTTTCTCCTTTGCTGACATATTTCTTGTTTGTCTTCCCTGTTGGAATGTAGTTCAGGAGTGCAAAGGCCATGTATGTTGTGCTTCCCATTGTACCCCAAGGTCTTATTTTAGTCCCTAGCGTAATGAATATACTGAACAAATGTTTACAAGTTAAGCATGAAGGAGTATCTTTGGTCTCTTATTTGTTTGTTTATTTATTTATTTAGAGACTAGGTCTTGCTATTTTTGCCCATAGAACTGCAGGCTCACATTGCCCGGGGTGCCACGGACTCAAGCAATCCCCAGCCTCATCTTCTCAGGTAACTGGGATTACAGGCGCGTGCCACACCCAGCTGTTTTTTTGGAACTAGGTCTCGCTAAGTTGCGTGACTTGAACCGCACCCCTGGTCCCCGCGCAGCTTCCTAGGCTATGCTTACATATATATATATGTATATCTATCTATATATATATAGACATATATATATAATTTTTTAATGGCAAGTTTATTAAGGGAGGGAGAAAAAGGAAAAGAGATGCCTGTATAAACACGGTCAGGCAGACATCAGAATCTGCCCTCACTATATTTAACTGCAAAATGCCTAGCTCTTCTGATTCCTTCCTCTTAACTTGCAAGTAGATAGAAGATGTCCAAACTGAAGACAGGCTTCTCAAAATTTTGTCTTCCTCCTACAGCTACAGTGCTATTTCTTCTTCCCTCACACTACCAAAGAGTAGCTTGTCTGTCTAGGCTTCATCAATTCCCACTCCATGAAACAGCCCTCATTAGTATCATCAACGATTTCTTTATTGTTAAATCCAGCAACAGATGCACCAGTTCTCAGCCCACTTGACCTTTCCACAGCCAGTTTCTCAATTTTGTTCTACAGAACACTAGTCCCTTGAGTTACTTTGGTGGAAAAGTGCGATCATATTCCTATTAGGCACTTCTGTAGGATCCTATATTTCAGCTTTATAGCATTTGGCACAATTACAGTTAATTACTTCACTTAATTAGTTAATGTCTGCCTTTCCTAAGAAATGCAAGTTCATAAGGCAGGAATCCTTACTGTAATAGCCCCATAATTCCAGCGCGTAAAAGGTGTTTAATATTTGTTGAACTAGATGAATGAATGAATGAATGAATGAATGAATGAATGAATGAATGATAATTACCCTCTGGGAAATTCAAAATGTGAATTAATATATTAAATGTAAAATCCTACATGAAAGAAATTTATTCAGATTTTTTGGCGCAGAATTTTCCAAATTTGATTACCCAAAATATTTTGTTCTCCCACACTCCCAGTAGAATACAATCACCATTCTGAGGGAGTTCATAAAACACATAGTAGAACATGTTCTCCCCCAGCATATGATTATTATACCCACATTTTTCCATAGTTTCTTGACTCTCAGGTCTCCACTTTCCTGTTTATTTTTCTTTCTTCAAAGAGTTAGACTAATTGAAATGATGTCATATATATATATATATATATATATATAAATTATTAAAAAAAAAAAAAAGAGGCCGGGCACGGTGGCATGTGCCTGTAAGCTTCAGCCTATGAAGCGGCTGGGGCTAGGGATCGTGGTTTGAGTTCCGCTTGGGGCTCATAGTGAAACCTAGTTTCAAAAAAAAAATAGCTGGGCATGGTGGCGTGTGCCTGTAATCCCAGCTACCTGGGAAGCTGAGGCTGGGGATTGCTTGAGTCTGTGGTACCCCGGGCAACGAGAGCCTGTGGTTCCACAGGCAAAAATAGTGAGACCTAGTCTCAAAAAAAAAAGAGAGACTAGCAGCAAGAAGACCAGTAGGTAATCCAGGTGAGAAATGAAGGCTTGAGCCACAATTAAATGTGGAGGGAAAAAAGAGGTATATTCTAGAGATATTTGTAAGAATAAAAACCTTGGAGGTAAATTTGATATGAAGCTACGGGAAAAGTCAAGATTTCTGTGTTAGCACAGTTATTATAGTTATTGGAATGAGGAGTCTATAGGATACTAAAAGATGGCAGAGAGGTCAATGGTGAAAAGAGCCAAATGGAAGAAAATACTAAGAATTAAAAAGATAAGGGATTGAAAGAATATGCAACTCAAAAAAAAATGCATTTGGGTCCTTGACTCTGAAGGCTGAGACGCAATTAAAAGCCTGAAAGTTCATATTGGAATTCCAGTAAGAGATGGCAGTTTAAACAGGCATTTTATTCCACACCCTTTCAAAATGGCACTTAAAATAACAGAAACGGACTTTTCAAAACAACAAGGAGACAGGAGAGAGGGTGGGTGGTAAGGAAACCTGCACTCTAAAATGGTAGAATGTCCAGAAGCAACTTGACTTTCATAGCAGGCCTCCCAAAGTCTCTGGAACTGACCACACAGGAGCTCCTGGCATTGTGCTGAGAAGAGGCTTAAAAAGAGCTGGGTCTACTCAACATATATTCGGATGCCAGAACCTCCACACTGGCTGCAGGACAATTGCTTCTCTTTTTGCCCTCATTCCCGCAGGGAGCTGGAGATCTGATTTCTGGGGCAGGTAAAGCAGACAAGACTTAAAGAGACTGCCTTTGGATGGTCCTGTGAAACAGCCTGGTTAGACCAGTCATGTGCCCACATGATAAGTAGGCATGCCACTTGCACCCACCCACCCACAAACACACAGACAACCAAGGACCACTAGGTGTGTGAGGAATCCTCTTGTGTGAAGGACAGACCAAAACAAACAGGAAAAACTGCTTAAAGGAAACAGGTTGGTGAAAACTTATCTTCCTTCACCCTTTCCTTTTCTCTGGATTAATTCAGTTCCAAAGCCATTTGGTGGGTATGAACAAGGTAGATATCTAGGGGAAGGATGTTGGCAGAGGTATTGGAATCTGGGCAGGACTTCTAGGAGGGGGGTGGTAACATTGGCAGCCAGGTGTGGAGTGCTAGAGCCCAAGCAGGTTGATGAGGAATCCAGGGACTTAACCCAAATCAGGTAAAGAGGACATGTGCCAATAGGTGGGGTGGCAGCAGCAGTGGCCTGGCAGGGTTATGAGAGCCCAGGTGAGTCAGAGTCCATGGAGCATGAAAGAGTAAGTGGCAGTAAGCCCCAAGTTTGGTGTCAGTCACCAGAAACGATCCCAGAGTAGCACACCACATCTGCCGTACAAGTTCCCAATGTGCTCGGCCTGACTATCTGCCTCAGCTACTCTTGGAGGTCCGAGCAGCCTTCCTGTTGCTGTCCAGGAGTGCAAGTCTGCACCCAGGGGGAAAAAGGACATAGTTTGAAAACTGAAAAAGAAAAGTTCTGTGGGCCAAACACAGACCAACAGCTTGCAGCAAGAGGAGTTAGAGTGACCAGAGCGGGGGAGAGGGAGGATGGGGGGAGTGCGGTAGGGAATAAGGGGTACAATACAACCATGCAAGCATGACCGATGTATGATAATTACAAAATAAAAATATTTTTAAAAAATGTTTGGTGTCAGAGCTGCAGGACAAGGAGGGTGTCTGGCCAGGGGGAGGCGGAGGCTGCCACACAGCTTGGGGATTGAGCATCTGAAGGAGTGAGGAGTCATCTTACAGCCAACATGGCATGTTGCAGCCTAAGTGGAGGGAAGGTGGCACTGGGAGGTTAGGAGGCGTTAGGTGACAGGGGTCCTAACAGATGATGGGTGGCTATACACAATGAGGAAAGCAACGAGGGTGGAGAAAAGCAAGTGTCTGCCAGTGGGGTTTTGGAGCTTAATGGGGAGAGATAGTCATAATTCACTGAATGTGACATATAGCAGTGTGGAGCCAGCTTGGGCAGTAAAAATAGGAGGCTGGTATATCCAAAGGATTGATCAAATATACGCATATATTAAAAAGAATAGGAGCCAGGTTTCTCACTGAACAACTGAGAAAATTTTTAGTCCATACTTACAAATATGGAAAGAGGGAAACTGTAGTATTAAGTACACAGAGAAATACAGATTGTGTTAATATATTTATATATATATACACATATATATACACACACACACACACACACATATTTCCTCATTTTATCCACTGAGAGAACTTTAAAACTGCAACACTCCAATAGCAATCAACAATTCTAAGGCTCAAATCTCAGTCTCTAAACCATTCTCTACTAAAAGACAGCACAAAGAAATGATTGAGGCTAGGCACGATGGTGCATGCCTTTAATCCTAGCCTAGGACGGGAGGCCAAGACTGGGAATCGCTTGAGTCCACAGATTCTAGACCCACCTGGGGTGACGTAGCGAGACCTAGTCTCAAAAAATTGCTGGGCGTGGTGGTGCATGCCTGTAATCTCAGCTACCTGGGAGGCTGAGGCTAGGGCTAGCTTGAGTCCGGGGTACCACAGGCAATGAGAGTCTGGTTCCCTGGGCAACATAGTGAGACCTAGTCTCTAAAAAAAAAAGAAGAAATGATTGAGTCCAGAGCAGAGATAAACCTGGACCACCTTTCTGTGCCAGCAAAGTGCCTTAGAAAGATATGTCAAAAGAAAGTAGAAGGAAAGGACTTCAAGGGGCCTCCCTCTGATCAAATCTGAGCATCAAAATAATGGTACGCAAAGGTAAAATCCATTGAATAAAATAGGAATCCACATATCCATACTGATAAGAACAACAAATGGGAGAAGAGAAAATTTTTCCTTACAATAGGATGACAACTATTAAATTTAAAAAAAATAATGAAATTGGAAAATCACCATTTGCCAACCCTAGCAGTAATAATTCATCCAACAAAATACCCCTAAAATTAGTGAGTAAACTTTTAATGAGGAATAGAATATATACGTAGCGTCAAATTACTTCCCAAAGTATTTACTAATTACAAAAAGCAAACCAACTGTACAGTGGAGTAACTTAGTAAGCACTGCCATCTTCCTCAATAAAGGGACATTGTATCATGTACTGCCTATAGGAGGCAATAGAAAGAACATAGCATCACTTCTGGCTACTCCTGCCCCAAACACACATCCGAACTTCAGTCTTGAGGAAACTCAAACTGGAGGAGATGTGACAATATGACTGATCTGTGAAACACTGTCAAGGTCACAAAGTTCTGTGAAACACTGAGGAGTAATTCATCCAGATTGAGACTGAAAAGTTATAACAATAAATGCAATGAATTGTTGCCACGGTTTTTTGCCATCAAGGACAGTATTGAAATGGTTAGAGAAATTTGACACCACTGGGGTCTGTGAATCCGGTGACACTCATGTGTCAATATTAGTTTGTTGATTGTAATGATTACTTTGTTAGGCGAATGAATATCTTCATGGGCCGGGCGTGGTGTGCACCTGTAGTCCAAGAGCTGGGAGGCAAGTGAAACCTAGTCTCAAAAAAAAAAAAAAAAAGAATATCTTCATGGTGAGAAAAGCCTCAGAGATGTGACTGCGGCCCCATGGGAGAACTGTAAACCATAAGAGAAGAGAGAAGCTAGACCAAGCACTTGCTGAAGTCTGTGGGAAATTCTTCACTGACAGTGACTGGGAATTGTGTTCCCAGCACCCAATGCTAATTGCCAGAACTATCTGACCCAGAAGCAGCATCATGAGGCAGTCATCAGAATGGAAGACACAGCTAGTATGAATGAGGAGACATGGAACCCAGTTAAAACACTGCATTGGAGAAAAGGAGTCTCCTATACCATAGGAAGCTTCAAAATTAAGGACTCTGGAAAACCACTCCAAGCACCTGTCCTGCAAGAGGTTCCTGAAATGGTTGGCCTGGCTACCTGTCTCATAGTTACTCCTGGAGATATTAGCAGCCTGATCTGCTGCGTCCCAGAAGCACAGGTCCTCGACCGGGAAAAAGAACATTGCTCCAAAAAAATAAAAAAAGATGAGACCAGTGAGCCAAGCATAAATCAATGACCTATAGTGAGAGAGGAGTTGGAGTGACTGGAGAGGGGAAGGCGGAAAAGGTGAAGGGGGGGTAGTATAGGGGTGCATTATTGATGGAAGGGCCATACCTAAAGGGGGGCAATAACTATACAAATATGACCGAAGTTGCATGAAAATAATAAAATTAGAAAAATATCCTCATTTGAGAAAATACACACTGGTATTGGGAATGTTGGGCTTCATGCTGGCAATTTACTCTCAAATGGCTTAGGGCAATATTTCTTTAAATTGTTTTTATAAGTTTTTAAAAATCTAGACTTTTTTTGTTTGTTTGTTTGTTTGTTTGTTTTTCCTGAGACTAGGTCTCGCGATATTGCCCGTGGAGCCACAGGCTCTCATTGCCCGGGATACCACGGACTCAAGCAATCCCGAGTCTCAGCTTCCCAGGTAGCTGGGATTACAGGCACACGCCACCACGCCCAGCTATATTTTTTTGGAACTAGATCTCGCTACGGGCCCCAGGCGGGACTCGAACCGCAATCCCTAGCCCCGGCCACTTCATAGGCTGAAGCTTACAGGCACGAGCCACTGTGCCCGGCCTAGACTTTTTTTTTATTGTAACACTTTTTAAAATATTATTTATTTTGTTGTTGTTGTTTACATATTTATGCTTATATGTGTGTATATATAATTATATTACATCATTGCATTTCCCAGGGTAAACTTACTTTATAAAAGAAAAAATTAAAATGTATCAACAATACCCTCAGAGAACTAAGGGAAGCTATCAAATTAAACAAAAACAGTGTTCTGAGAAACAGTTGTAAACAAGAAAGAACTGTAAATTAAAACTATGAAGACAGAACTTTTTTACATATACATACAAAAGTTTGCGAAATAAAGTTGAGAAAAATATTACAGAGAAAAAGACAAGGTAGAGCCGGGCACGGTGGCTCGTGCCTGTAAGCTTCAGCCTATGAAGAGGCGGGGGCTAGGAATTGCGGTTCGAGTCCCGCCTGGGGCCCACAGCGAGACCTAGTTCCAAAAAAAATAGCTGGGCGTGGTGGCGCGCGCCTGTCATCCCAGCTACCTGGGAAGCTGAGACTGGGGATTGCTTGAGTCTGTGATACCCCAGGCAACGAGAGCCTGTGGTTCCACAGGCAAAAATAGCAAGACTAGTCTCAAAAAAAAAAAAAAAAAAAAAAAAAAAAAAAAAAAAAAAAAAAAAAAAAAAAAAAAAAAAAAAAAAAGACAAGGTAGAAAAGAGAGGGGAACCTCCCCCCCCAAAAAAAAATAAGCCCCAAGATAATTATGTTAGATCAGGAACTCCAGCATCTAAATTATAGATGAAATCAAGTGAAGCACAGAGAAATCAAAACAGAAGAAATTGCCAATGAATAAGTAAAGAATATTCCTCAGAACTAAACGATTTGAGTTTCCAGACTTAAACACCCACGTAGTGTGGAATAGTTAATATCAGATCGAAAATGGGCAGAAGCCGCCAACCAACGAGCCACAGGAAAAAAACCCACTTAAAACGCAGCTTCTGCCACCCAGCTCTCTTATCAGATCCGTCTCACCTGTGCGGAACAGTTGCCAGAAAATGCAGTTTAACAACAGGGTTTTATTAACAAGGGAAATTAACCGGGAAGCTGGGCACGGTGACTTGTGCCTGTAAGCTTCAGCCTATGAAGCGGCTGGGGCTAGGAATTGCGGTTCGAGTCCCGCTCGGGGCAACATAGCAAGACCTAGTTCCAAAAAAAATAGCTGGGTGTGGTGGTGCGTGCCTGTAATCCCAGCTACCTGGGAAGCTGAGGCTGGGGATTGCTTGAGTCTGTGGTACCCTGGGCAATGTGAGCCTGTGGTTCCACAGGCAAAAATAGCGAGACCTAGTCTCAAAGAAAACAAACAAACAAACAAACAAAAAAACCCAAGAGAAATTAACCAGGAAAATGAAAAGTCCTCAAAGCCACAAGTGACCAGTTATCTTACCTCAGTCACCATTTTCAGTTCCAAAGTTCCCAAAGACACATGTCCAAGATAGTGCCCCTTTGCCCCTCCAAAACTGAAGCAGATGCTCTGCAAATGTCCAGTCTTTCTCCAGTGTCTTCTCTTTGCTTCTTCTCCAGAATTCCTAGCTGCTCCACTTCTCCAAGACTCTTCAAATTTCTTTCACAATTGCTGATGCACAACTCAGCTTTTTCAAATCCCTGGCCATCTCCAGGTACCAGCTCACTATGCCTACTTGCTGTGGTGCCACACTCTCCACACCGGACACTCTTCTGCTGGCCACCGTGGCTCCTTGCCACCTCCTTCCAGGGGACTTATCCCAGCCAGGCCACGTGGGCCTGTTCTCTCAGTCTGCCATTCTCATCTCCTTTCCTTTCTTTTCTTCTCTCCTCACTCCTCCCTTCTTTATAAGCCTTCTCTTCCCCCTGCCCATTTTCTCTTGCGGTTTTTTCAGATTCCACCCATCAGGGTATTTTGGTGCCGATACAATTTTCTACTGCGGCACTACCCTATATCATACTGAGTGCAGACCCACAATAAGGCCCACACCTCAGGACCTATCAGAAAAGCTGTGATAAAAAGTGAAAGCAGTCCCAGTAAGAAAAAAACAAAACTAATCTAAGAGGCCATGTAAAAAGACTTACATGGAGAAATCAAAAATACCTCAAACCTATTAACAACCCACTGAAAGCTAGAAGGTGACAAAGGAATGGCCTTAAGATTCTGAGCAATAATTTAAAAATTATTACAACTTGGAATCCCAGAGACAGCCAACTATCAATGAAGTATGAGAGCAAAGACATTGCTAGGTATGCATGGTCTCCAAAAACTTATTTACCAACTACATCTTCTCCAGGAAGTGCCAAGGAATAGACTTTACCAAAAGAGGAAGTAAACCAAGAGGAGATCAAATGATGGTCACAAAGCTACAAAGTCCAGGGTTGAGATGTTCTTAGATCTCTCTCCTCCTCTTCAACGTTTTCCTATGTGCCACACTCTTCACGTGGTGGTAGGATGAACACTGGCAGCTCCAGGTTCACGGAATTTTTAGTGTTACATTAAACTTCAGAAGAATGGCTTTGCTAAGCACACTAACAGAATCCTAGGACAGATTCAATAGGCCCACGTGGGTAATGTCCCCATCCCTGAATCCATCACTGGTACAGAACATGGAATGTCCTAATGAACCAAGCCAGGGTCTAGGCCTATGGAAGAGAGTGGTGTCAACGAATGAGGTTTAAATTGCTCTGTACAAGTGGAGAAAGTGATGCAAATATAAATAGTGTTATCATTTGCCCATAATAGAGTTGAAGCTGTATTAGAAGGGAAGAAAGGCTATCATCAGAAAATTCTAGGGACATGGGACCTGCTATCAGGGGAAACGACAGAAACTAAGACTTGTACCTAAAAACTTTAGGTGCAGAATTCAGACATTTACTTCTATGAACTCTGTTATACTCCATTGTTGTCTACTTAGGAAAAAAGTGATGCACATTAAAAACAGTGCTAGCTGGGTGTGGTAGCACGTGCCTGTAATCTAAGTGCTAGGAGGCAAAAGGCCAGAGTTCATGGGTTCGATACTACCCCTGGCAACATAGTGAGACCTGGTCTTGAAAAAGCAGCTGGGAGTGGTGGAGCACGTCTGTAATCCCAGCTACCTGGGAGGCTGAGGCTGGGGATTGCTTGAGTGTGTGGGATCAGGACTACCCTGGGCAACACAGAGAGATCTAATCTCAAAAAACAAAAACAAAACAAACAAACAAAAACCTTAGTGCTTGTGCTTGTCTATGTGTTCAACTTGATTCTTCAAGAAAGACTTCCCAGGTAGCTGATGTTCCCAGGTAGCTGATGATTTCACAGGGACTTTGTCCTAGGGGAAAGCTAATCTAATAAGGAAAATGGTGTGAATTTATTACAAGACAGCATATAATGAGGACAAAATTAGTCATCTTCACGGTAATTTAGTTTTCAGTTCCACTCAGAAAAAAATTAAATTGGGTGGGTCTGGTGAAGTAGAGCAGTTCTCATGTTTTCATTTTAAGTTCGCTTGGCCAGAACTTGCTACCCTAAAAATAGCAATACTCTCTCCACTCATATATAGGAGTAAACACATATAGGATGTAAACACACCCCTCACTATAGGTCTGTGTTTAATCTTTTGAGTTCTCTTTTGCAGTTTCCTCCTTAGTAGGGCATGTTTGGGTGTAACTTTCTCCTGGCAACACAAAACATAAACAGGTGCTTACCTTGTGGCTTTTCACACTGACAGTATCACAGCAGATGAAGTATTTCACCCATTTTCCCAGCTCACAAACAGTTTTGACATTAGACCCACCCATGACTTTAGAATGTTCCAGAAGCTTTTGCTCAGAGTCAAGTCCCCTCCCCAGTTGATCTATATCACCTCCCATAAAAAATATCACTGTACTTCATGCAGTGTGTGTGAGATCACATCTTTTCCTAAGTCATGGCTGTTAGGAAGAAGAGAAATAAAGAGGAAAAGGAAAGAGACAGAATAGTTAACACACAGTTCACTTATGAGCTTTCCAGACTTCAGTTGCTCGCACCAATCTATTTTCTTTGTATTTGGTCTGTAGGGTAACTTAAATCTTCATTTTTATTAGGGCACTCACTGTTGTGGTTCACTATTTTGTTCTATCTATCTATCTATCTATCTATCTATCTATCTATCTATCTATCTATCTATCTATCTATCTATCTATCTATCTATCTATCTATCTATCTATCTATCTATCTATCTCTCTATCTATCCATTCATCCAGCTATCTATTCATCTCACTATTTTTTGGATTTTCTGTGCTGTTTATATTCCTATTCATAAAAAGTTTACTATGATTTTCTTATACAGCTGTTAACAGAAAACAAAATGTTAGCAACCAAGATATTTCTAATTCTAATTAACGATTAATATAGCTCCTTTAAAAAAATGGAGTCTCACCTGAGACTTATCTAATGTTATAAGCAATGTTGCTTCAATAAAAAAAAAAAAAGGAGCCTTTGCAGGAGTCAGTCCCACTGGTGGAAGGTTCACTTGCTCATAGAAATTCAAAGTTGACAGCAAACACCCAAAGCTATCCACACATTCAGGTGTGCAGCAATACCAAGGAAGGAGCTTGGGAGAGAAAGTTGGGCAGAGGAGAAGGTAGGTTAGGGGAAAGGTGTAGCAAAAGTTAATGTG
>PVHY01022454.1:0-22365 GCA_004024945.1 Uropsilus gracilis
GTCCGGCATCCTACTTGCACTTGACTAATTTCTATTGCTGTGAAAAAACAACTCGTGTGGGTATGGATGAAATATTTGTGCATTTTTCTTTTTAAAAATTTTTTATAATTTTATTTTTTTAACTGATTGTACATATATCTATTTTACATCATTGTCTACCTCCAGGTTCTCCCACCACCTTGACACCCGTGAACCATCTTAATCACTTGTGCCCATTCCCTCCCCTGATTTTTCCTTCCCCCCCTCTCTTGCTCTATGCTTCAGTTCTGTTGACAGGTTTGAATTATTCCTTTCCATTTGTTTGTTTGTTTTCCCTATATCCCTCATATATGGGAGGCCATCCAGTAGTTCTCTTTTTCTTTTTGCATTATTTCTGCTGACATGATTCACTCTGGCTCCATCCATGTTGCTGCAAATGACTTAAGTTTGTCCTTTTTGATTCATGAATAATATTCCATTGTGTATATATACCACAACTTTCTGACCCATTCATCTGTTTTGGGGCTTTTTTTTTTTGAGACTAGGTCTCGCTGTTTTTGCCCTGGAACCGCAGGCTCTCGTTGCCCGGGGTACCACAGACTCAAGCAATCCCCAGCCTCACCTTCCCAGCTAGCTGGGATTACAGGCGCGCGCCACCACGACCAGCTATTTTTTTGGAACTAGGTCTCGCTACGGGCCCCAGGAGGGACTTGAACCGCCATCCCTAGCCCCGGCCCCTTCATAAGCTGAAGCTTACAGGCACAAGCCACCGTGCCCGGCCGTGTTTTGGGGCATTTAGGTTGCTTCCACATCCTGGCTATTTTAAATAGTGCTGCAATAAACATCTGAGTACAGGTGTCCTTTTTCAATTAGAGTTTTTGTAGCCTTTTGGGTAGAGTCCTAGAAGTGGGATTGTTGGATTGAATGGTAGTTCCATTTTCAATAGTTTAAGAAACTTGTACATTTTTCAAGTCTTCAGTGAATGCTTCTTGAAATACATATATACATTAAATTTGAAAATGATTTGATAGAATATCCCCAGATAGACTTCATTTTTGTATATTCATTTTGGGGCTTTGGCTCCTGAATCATGTAATTAACTCAGTCTAGATTTCAGGACACCCAGACCCCCCCATTCCTCTTCAGACAGTATAAGGATTTTGGGTACTTGTTGGGAAAGTTCTCTAGATAGCATAAAATGCTGATACTCATAAATACTTGTCTGAGTAGTAGAGGTGCTTGTGGGCTCTCCCGTGGCACCAGCTTCAGGAAGTAGCTTCAGGGCATGAAGAAGAGGCCAAGGCAACTATTTGACTGTGACCAACCAATATCATGTTTTTAAAAACTATTTAATGACAGAAGGCAAAAAAAAAAAAAAAGGAAGATATCCCATGTTCATTTATCGGAAGAATTAACATTATTAAAGAGGCTATTTTTCCCAAGTCAATGTACAGATTCAATGCAATCCTTATCAAAATTCCAATGGAATTTTTCAAGGAAATAAGACAACACTGAAATTTGTATGAAACCACGTATGAACCCAAATAAAAATCAATCCTGAGAAAAAAGAACAAAAATGGAGACATCAGGCTCCCTGACTTCAACCTATCCAACACAGCAATAGTGATCAAAACTGCATTATTGAAATAAAAACAGACATACTGATCAATGGGGTAGAACTGAAAGTTTAGAAATAAGTCCACACTTATTTAGATAGTTAATTTACAACAGTTGAGTCAGTAACATAAAATGGAGGAAAAAAACTCTCTCCTCAAGCAGAAGAAAACTGAATAGTCACATACAAAAGATTGAAATCAGATTGCTAACACCATACACAAAAGTTAATTCAAAATGGATTGCAGACTTGGATATAAGATCTGAAATTTATAAAAAAACAAAACACACATGACATGCTTCATGATGATGTCTTTAAGGATTCCATTTCAGTGGCAAAAGAAACAAAAACAAGGGCCGGACATGGTGGCGCAGCCTGTAAGCCGCAGACTAGAATGAGGGATCGCGGTTCGAGTCCCTCTTGGAGCAACATAGGAGACCTAGTTCCAAAAAAATAGCTGGGCGTGGTGGCACATGCCTGTAATCCCAGCTACCTGGGAAGCTGAGGCTGGGGATTGCTTGAATCCGTGGTACCCTGGGCAACGTGAGCTTGCGGTGAGCCATGGTCAAAAATAGCGAGACCTAGTCTCAAAAACAGACAAACAAAAAAAGAACAAGCATAAACAAATGGACAATACCAAGCTAAAAATCTGCACAGAAAAAGCCATTGTTAAAACAAAAAGATATACTGTTGAATAAGAGAAAGCATACATACAAGGGGTTAAGCAAGGTATAGAAAAGTCATACAGCTCAAACAACAACAAAAAAACCAACTAGCCTAATTAAAAAATGGACAGAAGACCCAAACAGACACTTCTCCAAAGAAAACATGCAGAGACCCAGACAAATGAAAAAATGCTCATTATTATTTGTTATTCAGGACATGCAAATTAAAACCATGAGATATCAACTCACACCTATGAGAATGGCCTGTATTAAAAAGACTACAAGCAACAAATACAAGTTAAGATGTGGAAAAAAAGAACCCTTACATACTGTTGATGAAAATGTAAATTGGGAGAGCCTCTATGGAAAACTGCATGGGGATTCTTCAAAAAATTAGAGATCTACCATAGGACCCAGCAGTTCTATTTCTGTTATCTATCTAAATAATATGAAAATACTAATTCAAAAATATATTACACTCCTATGTTTATTCCAGCATTATTTATAATAAACAAGATATGAAAGACACCCACATCCATAAAACGGGCAGCAAGTGCTGGCGAGGATGTAGAGAGAAAGGGACATTCTTACACTGCTGGTGGGAATGTAGACTGTTCCAACCTCTATGGAAAGCTCTGTGGAAATTCCAAATTAATGGAAATGGAACTACCATATGACCCAGCAACTGCTCTCTTAGGAATCTACCCAAAGGAGACTTCAATGTGGATACAAAGGGACACCTGTACTCGAATGTTTATTGCAGCACTATTTATAATTGCAAGGACATGGAAGCAACCGAAATGTCCGAAAACAGATGACTGGATGAAAAAGATGTGGTATATATACACAATGGAATATTACTCATCAATTAAAAATGACACATTGGACAATTTTATGATAACATGGATGGACTTAGAAGAATTCATATTAGCAGAAACAAGTCAAAAAGAAAAAGAAACCAAATGGTTTTGCTACTATATGGGACATGGGAAAGATAAACAAAAAGCCATGAAGAAAAGTCAAAACAAGCCAACAACCAAATTAAAGTGCACAACTTGGGGGGAGGGACAGGGTGAGAATGATCAGGGAGGGGGAAGTGAACCCAAGAGATCACAAAGATGTGAAATTTATATATAAATAAATTATTAAAATTAAATAAAATAAAAGACATGAAAAACAATTAGGTGCTGACTGATACATTATTCAGTATAGAAGAGGTAGTGTATATATATATATGCAATGGAATACTACTCAGCTATAAAAACGACAAAGATCTTGCTATTTACAGTAATATGGATCAAATGAGAGAATTATGGAAAGTGAAATAAATCAGGAGAAAGACAAATATCAGATGATTTCACCTATATGTGGCATATAGAGATATAGGACAAAGGGATTAAAACAAAAACTAAATTTTAGAAACAAGACTGCAAAATTGGGGCTACTAGAGAGGGTTAGGGTGAGTAAAAGTAGGGAAGGACCCAGTGGTGTATGGTAAAGGAATATGGGTATTCTAGTGGTGATATTATAGTGATGTATATTTGAGGAGCTATGAACCTATTCTTCTGAATTATGTGCAGTGCTGTAAACCAATGTTGCCTCTATTAAAAATTAAAAAAAAATAGCTCTGTGAAGGTCTGAAGCAAGTAGATAAAAGTATGGCGTGAGGGAGGGAGGGGGTCCTGGAAAAAGGGGCAGGGTAGCTAATCATAGCTGTAAGGGTCAGGGCATTGAGCTTTTTATTCCAACTACTATATTTTCTAGCTCCACCATCACTTGTATTTATTTGTGTGTGCATGTGTTTATTCTTTAGTTCATAAGCTTTTAGTCTTAAAAGTCTCTCTTTAAAAACTTTGAGAATGGGAAATGTGAATCTGAATGTATATATGCAAAGGAAAGCTAAGTATTCCACCATCGAATGTAAGACAAAAGAGAAATAGTTTAGTATTTCCTTTGTCACTAAGGCAAAGGTGATCCATGCCACTATAAAAGGCTATAAATATCTCCATCTGTTCTTCATGTGGACCAAGTAGACTGGTTATAACCAATCAGTGAAGAGCCTGTAAGAAATATTTATTGTTTCCGCTACTATCAACTTACCATCAACATGTCCTCAGTAATTATGTTCTGAATGGGAAAAGGCATGAAATATGGAGTACAAATAACATAGCACACAATCTTCCCACTGTGCTCTGGTTCATGTGTTTCCCTTGAATACTAGGATAAAAGTTTTTAAAAAAATTGTTTTATTTCAGGTGTCTCTATTCTACCTCTGCCTTCTAGACTTATCTCAAATATCTCCTCCACCAAGGAATCCCATGGTGTTTCATTCCTGCATTTCTGGGTTCCTGTTGCCCTTAGGTGACATTGAAGCATCACCATGCCCTATTCAGTAGTGACTATAGCTTTCTCTTACCTCAGACAGAGCTACTGGCAGGAGTTAATGTTGGGGTCAAGAGTATGGGATTTGAAATCAGACAGAGTTAGGTTTGAGTTATGAATTTTCATCTCCTCTTGAGGTTGGAAGCTGGTGAGTGATGTTGAACTTTGGTTTCCCCATCTTTTCAATAGGGATGTTAAATCTGACCTGAGAGAGCTTGTCAAAACAGAAGAGGGGGTCAAGAAATGATAGCATTAGCTGGGCACGGTGGCTCGTGCTTGTAAGCTTCAGCCTATGAAGCGGCCGGGGCTAGGGATCGCGGTTCGAGTCCCGCCTGGGGCCCGTAGCGAGACCTAGTTCCAAAAAAATAGCTGGGCCTGGTGGCACGCGCCTGTAATCCCAGCTAGCTGGGAAGGTGAGGCTGGGGATTGCTTGAGTCTGTGGTACCCCGGGCAACAAGAGCCTGCGGTTCCACAGGCAAAAATAGCAAGACCTAGTCTCAAAAAAAAAAAAAAAAGAAATGATAGCATTAATATTTATTATGGAAGGAGAACACTGTGCTATTCACTTTGCCTTTACAATTGTGCCCAACGCAGTGCTTTACAAATACAAAAGGTCACTAAATATTTACAATTATTAAACAAAAGTGGAAGAAACTAATATACATACTGAACAGGGTGAGAAGTGATAATTCCATCAAATTACCTACCCAAATGATCTAGAGAATGAAATGTTTATAGTTGAACCGCTGAAAAGAAGACCAAGACTTAAGGTTTATGTATCTTTACCGTTTTTTTTCAGTTGTGATCAAATAGCATAGAATTTACCATTTTAACTCTTTTCAAGTGTACAACTCAATGGTATTAATATCTTCGCATTGTTGTGTACCCATCACCACTAGGACTCATATTTCCACTTCATGAGCTTTTGGGTTTTATTTTATTTTATTTTTAATCTATTTATTATTTATTTATTTATTTAGAGACTAGGTCTCTCTATTTTTGCCCGGAGCGGGACTCGAACCGCGATCCCTGGTCCCCGCGGCAGCTTCCTAGGTTGCCGCTTACAGGCATGCGCCACCATACTCGGCCTGGGTTTTATTTTATTTTTATTTTTATTTTTATTCTTTTGAGACTAGGTCTCACTATTTTTGCCCGTGGAACCGCAGGCTCACGTTGCCCCGGGGTACCGCAGACTCAAGAAATCCCCAGCCTGCGCCACCACGCCCAAGCTATTTTTTGGGGTTAGGTCTCGCTAGGTGCCCCGGGCGGGACTCTTAACTGCGATCCCTGGCCCCGGGCCGTGGCTTTCCTAGGCTGCCACCTACAGGCATGCACTGCCAAGCCCGGCTGGGTTTTATTTTAATGTTAAGTAAGTTTGGGGAGGTAGATCATTAGGAAGACACTCCCCTTTTTTAGTGACTGGCCGAATTGAACCAAGGGAAACTCTAGAGTCCTTAGTGTTCTGGAAGTTCAGTTGTGGGAGCCTTTGGCTTTATTTTAGAAAATCTCCACCTCTACATTAAAAAAAAAAAAAAAAGCAAGACGTGAGCCTGCCCCTGGGATTCACTGCTCTTCAGGATTTCACAACCTTAGGCAAAGAGAGGAGGGCAGAAGTTTCTCGCGTGATGATATCAGCAGGAAATGAACGAGTTTCCAAGTCAGATTCACTGCACATTTTCACAGCTAACAGCAAGTCTTCTCTTCCCCGGCAAAAGGAATTTTCTTTGGAACTCAGAGCTCACCGAGGGGTCTAATTTCTTTAAAACGTTGTTTTCAGGCATTTTCTTCACAACCATTAACTTCCAGAGGATCAGAGGAACTTGATCTGAAGGTACGTAATTAACATCATCCTAGACCCCTAGCTCCACCTCCAACCCCACTCCCCACTTACCAACCCCTCTACTGGGGTCTCCTATGTCGCCTTTCCCTTTGCTTTTTTTGTCCTAGAAATTTATAAAAACCTCATTGCCAGCAGCGGCAATTTCTTCCTGGATTTGTTAGCCAGACCAGAGAAAATGAAAGTTCAAAACTCCCCAGGAAGTTTCTAGCACAGCCATTCATATTAGTTCAACAATGAGAAAAAGTTTGATAAAAGAATATGGGGTCAGAATCTTCAGAAAACTGAAAGGTAAATGTATGATGTTAAAATAGGACCGTGTCTCTCAGGAACCAGTCAGTTATTTTCTACTAATACAATACTACTACTAGCAAGCAAGCATGATCTCCTGGTAATCACATTAAGAATGGCTTTTTTTAAAAATTTTCTTTTTCTAATAAACTGTACATTATATTCTTTTGCATAAAATTTGAAAAGCCCAGGGACCCAGAAGACTGTATTCTCTGTATTCTCTTAAATTCTACCACCTAGATATAAGCTCTCTTTGTTATTCATGTTTAGTTTTTCCTATATTCTCCTTCCTTTAGAAACTCATGTCTAGTTTCTAAGTAGCCAAGTCTGTCATAGTGAATCTATACCTCAACTTCTTAGAGAACGAGTGATATTATATTGAAAAAAAAAATTGGCAATTCAGTCCCCCTCTGAAGAGAACGAAATTTAGTGTAGAAAACTCCATAGATTATAAACTGGTAAGTTGGAAATACTTAGGTCACTTCCAGCTTCCTATACGGATTTGGAGGAAATGAATGAACCTCTGAGCAGGAGAAATTTGTGCTATTTCACCCTCCCTTTGACTAGCTCCTACTGTGGACATTTTGATTCAGGAGAAATCAAGGTAACATGAGTTAAAACTCCATAAAAACTCCCTCCAGGAGAGACAACCAACAGCGAGAAAACATTGACAGACCACAAATAAGCATAGACTGGTTGCCCAATGCAAGGATAAGACTGAAAACCTACCGGCATGGTTTACCATGTCCCAAGAACACAGTCCCTCACCCAGTGAAAGAACACTGCCACAGGAAAGAAACTAATGAACTTAACACAGATTTAATAAACAACAAGAGAGAGGGGTCTTAGTGAATGGAGGGAGAGGGGAAGGTATCCCAAATACCATTAACCGATGAGATTTAAAGAATTTTAAAAAAGTGAAAAAACCCCACAAAACTCCCTCCCGACCTTGGAAGGGTTTACATGCAAGTGTTAGGAAAGTGTTTTTAGGACTTGCTTTCGAAGCTTGAAAAAAATCCTCCCCCCCTCAATGCTTGTAGAAAAATTTTACATCTTAATGGTGTAATGGGGGAAAGCTGGGTCTGGTGGATGGTCTGGGGCCTGGGGTCTCTATCCATTCTCTCCGACATGCTGCATTGCCTCTTTCTCTTTCAGGGTGGCCATGGTATCTCAAGGGCAGTGTATCAACTCTGTTTTGGATAATAACTTTCGAACAATACTTTTAAAGATCGATTCACACCTGGCGGACCAAGATGTGGAAGGTCTAAAGTTTCTCTGCCAAGATGTGGTTTCCCCAAAGAAGCTGGAGAAGTGCAAGGTGGCCTTGGATATTTTTGATTGTCTCATGGCTGAGGAGCAGCTGAGTGAGGAAGACCCCTTCTTCCTCGCAGAACTCCTCTACACTATCAAGCAGAAGTCGCTGCTGCGGCACCTCGGCTACAGCAAAGAGCAAGTGGAGAGTTTGCTCCCCACTCAAAGGAGGCTTTCTTTGTTCAGGTAAGGGGGGCCATGTAATCAAAACAGGAGGGTTTTCTATTTAGGGTTCGTTCAGGCTATGGGGTTTTGAAAGGGGGGTGGGACTAAAATCTCTTATTCACCTCCTTAGAGGATACTGTAATTCTAAACCAGGATATCTCAGCTTCAGATGCTGGTAAGATGAGGGGTTGGGAGGAGAGCAAAGCTTTAAAACCCAGCTCTGGGACTAGCAGTGACTTCCATTTATTTAGCAAAAAAGAAACCCATTTCAGAGAAGTAAGGCTTGTGGTTTCCACTCTGCATTCTCAGACACTCCTTCCTATTTCTTCCTCCTGTGAGTCAGTCCGCAGAAGAGACTGATACATCCATATCCATCCATGGAGCCAAATAAGAAAAAAAAAAAAAAAAAAGGATGCTGTATCTCTGGAATCAGGCAGGATGTCATTTACACCATGTACAGTTCTTTAATATATTTAAAGTATATATAAAAATCTATCTATATATATTTGGACATATTATTGGATGCAACAGAGAGGTAAAATCTAGGTGTTTTGGTCAGAGGTAAAATCTCGGTAAAATATAGACTACCGTGCGCTAGACCTTACCAATACAGCTTTAAATCTGTTGACTTACTTTAAATACTTGTTGCCATAGTATTTACATTGGAGTATCTCCGGGAAGCACTATGAATGTGTTATTTTATGGCCTGGTGAATAGACACTTCAGACCTTAACCCTCAAGCTTCCTGAACTGAAGCTCTCTTTGAGCCAATGAAGGAATTCCAGAAACTATTATTCCTACTTCGGTTAAACAACTGACAGATAGTGTCTGGCATGCAGAGATGTTAGTGTGTGATTGAAACATTCAGCTTTTCGAGTTGTCCATTTACGACTATCTAGAAGGTGGGAGATTTTCCCTTTTTTCTCTCCAATAGTGGACTTTGTCTTGACTAGCTTTGGATCTGCTTGAGGGGGGTCTGTGCAGTCAGTTTGAACTTCTGTAATGGAGCCAGGAATCAGAAGCCAGGAACACCTGCTGAAATTGAATTTTATATCTTCCTCCTTTGATCGAAAACAGACTAGGGTCCAGAAGGTCAGCCCCTACTTCTGCGGAGTTATTGTGATAGCATAGGTCACTTTCAATTACAGAGTTTTCGTTTTTGAATCAAAAAAGTAGGATTAAAAATTGGCTACTCACAGGATTATGATCATTTCCATAAGAGATACCATTTGTAAAAGCATTTGATTTACACTCTGCAAGTGTGGGACTTTATTTGCCATTTGTATATGTTTTAGAAACCTGCTGTATGAACTGTCAGAAGATACGTGCCCTGATGACTTAAATAGTATGAACTTCCTTATGAGGACTGTGATTTCAAAAAAGGCAGAGGTGAGTGGGTCACATAGAATGAAGTCTTTGTGAGCACTGCTTCCTCCATGTTTGGGAAGATGCTTGGAAGGCATTTTGGCAGGGCTTATTATTATTATATTTTTTGCAGAATATAGTGTTAAACAATGGTTAAAATCATTGACTTCCATGTTGGATGAGCCTTGATTCTACTCTTGGTTTTTTGACAAATCCCTTGATGTGAGGCAAGTGATTGAAACATATGAGTTACCCTTTTCTCCCATGTTCTGTTAGGGACTCTACTGCTTTGAGAGGGCTACGTGCAATCAGTCACATCCTTGTGTGCGTTAGCTCATCACCCTGTATTTGACAACCTGGGCATCAGGTTGTCAATGTTTAACTGCACCTGTCATTTACTGTATAGAAATGTGCAGGGCACACAGGAAATGAGGTGTCTAATAAAATAATGGCAGAGTGGGAATTAATTGTTCCCTATTTACATCAAACAAGGCTTCTGAAGGAACATTTGTGTCTTTTTCAATGAAATTTACAGTGTTCTCCAATTAGGTTTTGTGTGAAATCAAATGAAACCACCGCTTGAAGGTATGCTATAAATGGTTGTCTAGGTGTTTTTAATAAATAGTAACTTTTTAATATTAATATAATTGTTATCTGCTAACATTCTTATACATATTAGTGACATTTAAAGGTAAGAAAGTATTTACATGTCTCCCTCAAAATGTTACAGTTTCTTTTTAATAAAGAGTTCTATTTACTTTTAACAAAATGTTATTGAAAGGACAGGAGGAAGAAGAGAACAGAAGCCAGACCACGTAAAAATAAAGAAAAGTTTATTAATAAAATAAAGTTTATTAATACGCTCCCAGGTGAGATTTACTGATCCCTAGGGTCTATAAAGTTGCACCCACGGGCAGTGGGTGCCTGCTTTTATTAGGGTAGCAATATGCGGGATGGGTTTTGACAGTTTTGGCACGAGATTTTGGCAGACTGGTGGGGTTTAGCCATAGCGGTAGGCGATTAGCATTTTGGATGGGTGAGTTCTGGGTCATAAAGATTTACTTTGCATTCTTAATGGGTGAGGCTTGGGTTTGGTGATATTCACAAAGGACTCACCTCACTTGGCATCCTATATGGGTGAGGCTTCCAGCACCTAGACTGACCTTTCAGTTACATTTTTCAAAGGAAAAAAGCAAATGAACAAGGCCTGCACGGTGGCTCGTGCCTGTAAGCTTCAGCTTATGAAGCGACCAGGGCTAGGGATTGCGGTTCGAGTCCCACCTTGGGCCCATAGCGAGACCTAGTTCCAAAAAAAAAAATAGCTGGGCATGGTGGCGTGCACCTGTAATCCCAGCTACCTGGGAAGCTGAGGCTGGGGATTGCTTGAGTCCATGGTACCCTGGGCAATGAGAGCCTGCAGTTCCATGGGCAAAATAGAGAGACCTAGTCTCAAAAAAAAAAAAAAGCAAATGAACAAACAAAATAAAATCCTTAGAGGCTTGCCAACAATAGTAGTTGCAGGAGGGGTGGGAGTGGGTCAAGGGGGTCAAGGGGATGTTGGTGAGTGGTGAGAAAAAGTATTACTGGAGCCTGTACAGTGTTGTAAACTGATGTTGTCTTGACAAAAAGAAAAAAAAAAACTTGATATTTTTCATTTTGAATCTAATAACAATTTGTGACAAGCAAGTTAATTTGGGAAGGGGCTAATTTTCAAAGTTTGCCAGATAAAATCATTGTGTGTTGTTCAACTGATGTTTATACTAAGTTAAATTTTGTAGGATTTGATAACACACAAAAAATACAATGGATGTGTGGAAGAGAAATACTTGGTGAGCGATCACGAATTCCCCCAATTTCTCAGTGAGAATATCACCAATGGGCAGTTGCCCTCCCATATCACGTTCTCCACAGATTAACTGCTGTTTTTCACAAATCAAATAACTTTTTTAAAAAAGAACAATCACTGTGGAATGGGAAGCTGTTTTCCATGTGATAGGTCGAATGAAGGCCAGTATTAGTAATTCATTAAATGTGTTTCCTGATGTTAGGCCAATAACCCTGAGCAATGTAATTCTCAAATTTGATCACATCTTTTAGTCCTTTTTTCCTCCTTTTAAAAACCCTCAGGGATTTTACATAAAAAATAATTTTTAAAATATTTATTTAGTTATTTTGAGACTAGGTCTCACTATTTTTGCCCATGGAACTGCAGCCTCACGTTGCCCGGGGTACCACGGACTCAAGCAATCTCCAGCTTCAGCTTCCCAGGTAGCTGGGATTACATGTGTGTGCCACCACACCCAGCTATTTTTGGGGACTAGGTCTCGCTATGTTGCCCAAAACGGGGACTCAAACCGTGATCCCTACCCCCAGCCACTTCATAGGCTTAAACGTACAGGCATGTGCCACCATGCCCAGCTTGAGCCATGATTTTCTAAGAGAAATTGGGGACTGTGTTTTTTCCTCCATTGCTTCCATGAGTTCTAAACCTCTGTGGCTACAGAACATATTTTTATGTTCAGGAATATTCCAAACATTACCCCCCTTCCAAACTAGCATTTCAGTTACCAAAGATCCACCCTCAAGTAATCTCAGTAAAAGGAGTAACTGTATCTAGCTATGGAACAAAACCATAGAATTTATGGACTGACCTGGTCAAATTCAGGAAAATTGCCCTTCCTTTTGATATTGGGTGACAAAACAAGCAAAATGGGGTGCTTAACCAAACTAACAAAGGGGAGCAGCTGGCCTTTTAAAGCCAGCCACATACCAGGTTCTTCCCAGCCTGCGCATGCAGTAGTAGCAAGACCACATAATCTTTAAGAGGGAGTCAAAAACAAATTTACTTATTAAAAGACAAATCAGACAAGAGTCACTGAGGGGTACAAGGGAACCCCTTTGGTAATCTTACCACACAGTCCAGTCTCTAGTTCAAAGGGCACATGCTGCATCAGCCCCACCTTAAACTGCATGAAGGAGTTAAGATGGTGCTGCTACTCCTTCAAAGACACAGCTCCACTCACTCCAAGCCAGGAGAAGCCAAGATGGCATTGTCGATCCTTCTCCAAAAGCAGGAGATTCAAATCCAATGAGGAAAACCATGATGGCATCCTCAATTCTTCTCCAAAGGCTAAAAAGCTCTGGCATTCTTTCAGCTCCAATTCCAAAGTGGCCCTGCATCAGCAAAACTCACTCGATACAGTAACACAGCAAGCACTTCAGACATCTAGCATTAAAAATAGCAACACAGGCCGGGCACAGTGGCTCATGCCTGTAAGCTTGAGACTATGAAGCGGCTGGGGCTAGGGATCGCGGTTTGAGTCCTGTCTGGGGCCCATAGTGAGACCTAGTTCCAAAAAAAAAAAAAAAATAGCTGGGCATGGTGGTGCGCATCTGTAATCCCAGCTACTTGGGAAGCTGAGGCTGGGGATTGCTTGAGTCTGTGGTACCCCGGGCAACGAGAGCCTGAGGTTCCATGGGCAAAAATAGCGAAACCTAATCTCAAAAAAAAAAAAAAAGTAACAACAAATTCTCTTCAGTTCTCCAGAAGACTTCCAAGCTTTGCAGTTTCAAAGTTAAACCAAGTTTTCAAGTACTGTATTTCCAAGTCAGCCTATACAAGTTATAAGTTTCTCCAACATGCTTCCCTGGGCAGATAAGCCCAGGGAAGGTCCTACTACTCCACATGACCGAGGGAACCCTGAGGCCTTCCAGCCTCCCTGCTCCTCTGCTCTCTGCTCCTTCCTTCTGGGGTTCTGTGTCTTCTCTCCTTAAATCCCCTAATACTAAGCCTATCATGAGAAGGTGTGGCTTCTCTTCTCCAAGTCTCCACCCACCAATGAACAATAGCTGCTATTTTAATGCAGCACCACCAGTACTGGGGGCCATAGCCCCCTAACACTTTTGGGTTCCAAATGATCTCAACTTTATTCTTGTTTCTTTTTCTTTTTCTTTTTTTTGAGACTAGGTCTCACTATTTTTACCTGTGGAACTGCAGGCTCACGTTGCCCGGGATACCATGTACTCAAGCAATTCCCAGCCTCAGCTTCCCAGGTAGCTGGGATTACAGGCATGCACCACCACACCCAGCTATTTTTTGGGGGGACTAGGTCTCACTATGTTGTCCCGAGCGGGACAGGCACGCACCACTGTGCCCAGCTTGATCTCAGCTTTATTCTGAAGGAAATCTAATTATTTCCATTTATTATTATTTTTTAATAGAGCTGATATTGGCTTACACTGTTGTTTGTGTGTTAGAAGTATAGGATTTCCCCCCTCAATGTTGCTACCACATTGCACCATACTCCACTACCACACGACACTGTACTTCCTCTGATTTGCTCTTGCTGGTTCCCTACCCTTTACTCCTCTGGTCCTTCAGTTCTATAGTCAACTTTCTAGGCTTAGTTCTTAGAGTGGTTTTATCTGAACCTTAGTTTCATTTTTCTGTATTTCAGGTATGAGTGAAATCATCTAGTTTGGATGACTGGAGCTCTAGTGCTGGTAGGGAGTAGCAGCAGAATTAAAGCCTAAGTTGCTGCAGATTGCCTGAGTTGGGTGGGAGGATCTACGGGGATCCTTTACCCTAGGCTAAATCTCAGGTCAGCATGAATTTATTAGCTGTGGTTCGGCTCCAGTATATGCCTTCTGTGACCAAAACTTTCTTCCTCTGCTGGGCAGGAACAGAGTGATCGGAGAGCTATTGGTTCTTACTGTGTACAGGCTACTCTTCCAGTTCTGATGATAAGAAAATGAAGGTCTGTGTTTCTCAAGGTCTGCATATGCTTTCCACAAAAATCTGCCTCCTTACAGAACTCTCTCAGTCGTTATAGAACCAGAAAGGTGTTGAGGGGGAATAGTTAGAATCAAATCACTGCCAACCTTTGTTTCCTTTCTAGTATCGAGATTTGCCCCCATGTGCATGTGCCTGTTACTTGGACTCAGGAGTTTTAAACTTAGGTTAATGGTTGTAGGTACTTAATAGTTATTATCTTGGCTTGGGCAGGAGTGAGGCAAGTGTTTTGCATGACCCAGGGCCAGCTATAGAGAAAAGCCTCTTTTATGAGATGAGTCAATCTCATCTCTCTGCATTCCTGGCTTCAACATCCTGGAGCCATAAACTTAAGCTGACAGTCACCACTTTACAGGAATCCCATACCAGCAATTCTGGAGACCGTCCATGATCCTCAAGCACTTCTGTTTAAGGTGTGGTGTATTTCATATTCCAGCTCGGGCTACCTAGTTACCATCCAGTGTAGCACCTACCTTTGTCAGACTTAATCCCCTACTCCAGGATCCTGTCGTTAGTTCTCTACAGGTTGAATCCTCTGTCCAACACATCAACTATGTCTACCTCTTTCTCCAGCACAGTCCTGGGGTCTGAGCTTATGCATCTGAGACCTTCAGTGAAAAGCAACAGAAAGGCTCCTTAGCATAGCCATCCCTCCCTCTCTTGGGTTGTGTTGCCCAGTAATGCTCCAACACAATTGTATTTCTATTTTTCCTACCCCCTTTGCTGTGTCATTCTCTTTGTGCACGTGACAGTCATCTGTTTGTTTGTGTTTTTTTTGAGACTAGGTCTTGCTGTTTTTGCCTGTGGAACCGCAGGCTCTCGTTGCCTGGGGTACCACGGACTCAAGGAATCCCCAGCCTCAGCTTCCCAGGTAGCTGGGATTACAGGCGTGCGCCACCACATCCAGCTATTTTTTTGGAACCAGGTCTCGCTACGGGCCCCAGGCAGAACTCGAACCGTGATCCCTAGCCCCAGCTGCTTCATAGGCTGAAGCTTATAGGCACAAGCCACCGTGCCCGGCCTACGTGACAGTCATCAGATCACCCCCTACGGTCTGCTGTCTTTATTGAGTGATAAATGTGTGCAGGAAGAGATTGACCCAACCTCCTCACTCTTCTGCCATCTTGCTGGACTCCCCTGGGAGAATCTTCTTTCATTTCCTCCTCTTTCCTTCTTTATTCCCTGATCATGATTTTGGTGCACTAGAACAGTTTTTGCCTCTTTGATTTTCCAATTTGTCTCTGGAATTTCTTGAAAACGTGTATTTTTTCTTTTGTATAAGTCAATCAGGTAAGATTTTGTGACTCTGCTCTTTCTCTTGCTTGTTGGTATTTGGGGGGGACCCTTGCTTGAATAAACATGTGTGCGAGCCGCACACACATGCTTTCATTGTCCTTATCATACTGCCCTATCTTCCTTCTGCTGCCCTATATATTGAGAAATACTCCACACCCAAATATACCTAAGAAAACAAAAAAGAAAGAAAAAAGAAAAATGAAATCATCTATATGTGCTCTTTTTATTCACTCTAATTTAAGTTTTTTTTTTCACTATTCTATCCACTCCAAGTCATCCAGTATGACTTCAGCTTCCATTACTCCAATGAAACTCTTCTTTTCCTTTAAAGTGGAGGAACATGGGTTTATGATAGTATATGGGTTTTAGGTGTACAGCATTATAAATCAACATCTGTACATACTGCTACGGGGCGGTGAGGAAGATAAGCCAACAAACTCAGTTTTGCTGCCGGTCACGCCCACTTTCGCCCGTGCATGCACTGAGACCAAACTTCTTTGAAAAAAACAAAACAAATTTATTTTGAAGAGAAAAAGGAAAAAAAAAAGGCAAAGAGTTTCTAGTAGCTACAATCTTGTCAGTCATCAGTTATTTTTTCTTAAAAGTTCTATTCAAATTTTCAGTCCCGTGGAGCCAAAGCTGGTGTACGTCGGTCCTTCTCCCGCCCCAGACCTAAAGGGAGCTTTCAGCGAACTTTGAACAAACTGACGATGGGAGGCCGGGCACGGTGGCTCATGCCTGTAAGCTTCAGCCTATGAAGCGGCCGGGGCTAGGAATCGCGGTTTGAGTCCCGCCTGGGGCCCGTAGCGAGACCTAGTTCCAAAAAAAATAGCTGGGCGTGGTGGCGCGCGCCTGTAATCCCAGCTACCTGGGAAGCTGAGGCTGAGGATTGCTTGAGTCTATGGTACCCCGGGCAACGAGAGTCTGCGGTTCCACAGGCAAAAATACCGAGACCTAGTCTCAAAAAAACCCCAAACAAACAAAACAAAACAAAACAACGAAACACAAACTGGAGTTGGGCAATGGGAACTTTCCGCGTCTTCATGACAGTCTTTCTGATAGGGGGCGCCTACCCCCCTGGGTGTCATTGTCTCCTGTTTAAGAAAACAAACAAACAAAAACCTGTTTCATTCTTCCTCCCCCTTGTATCTTTCTAAAAGGAAATTCTAATCAAGGCCATCCTCACATCTTAGCCGATCTTCCTTAAGATTTGCCATCTTAAACAAAAGACAATGACGGGGGTGGGGGGGGGAGGGGGGAGGGGCAGGTGCCCCCTATCATTTCCAAAATAAAATGAAAGTCCAAGATAAAGTCTGCCGCGCTGGCCTGGGCTGCCATCCGCAGCGGTGCAAGAACACTAGCCCCAAAGACACTATCCGTCTCGGTGTCCGTCCGTCAGTCCGTCCCCCTCCCTCCAACCCCCACCGGGTCTCGCGGCTTCGCAGGCTGTTCTCTCCTCCAAGTTTCTTCAGGTCACCAGTTTCCCCCAGCTTCAAACCGGCATCTCTGCGCGTGCTCTGAAGACAGGTAGCATCTCGCCCCTCGGGCCCTGCTGCCCTTTCTTGCCCCTCACCCGCCTGAGCTAGCACTGCCGCCGCGGGAACTCCCCGGCAGGGCCTCCCCCCCTTTCCCCACCAGGCTCCAGCTTCGCGCTCTCCTTCCAACCTCTTCCAGCCGCTTCCTTGCTTTGTCCCAGGCGCCCTACACGCCTGGCCACACCATGGCTCCTGGCAGCTGCTGGCCCACCGTTCTCCCACGTCCGACCTGTCCTACTCGGACCACCGATGTGGCATCTGGTTACTCCAGACCTGCCTATTCCCCGGGGGTCCGCCATGCTGGCCCCTCTGTCCTTTTATTGCTCCTTTATGGTCTTCTAGCCTGGTCTTTCTGTCAGACCCACTCACCAGGACATGGCAGGCAGCCCAATTTTCAAATACTTCACTACTAGGGGACCCCCCTTTCCCCCAGCTGCCCATTCAGCCGAGTCAACCACTATCATAACCAAGCAAAATGTGCAAATACAACACCAAGCATTTAAATCAATTTTATTTATTTATTTTTATTTATTTTTGAGACTAGGTATCGCTATTGTTGCTCGTGGAACCACAGGCTCTTGTTGCCTGGGGTACCACAGACTCAAGCAATCCCAGCCTCAGCTTCCCAGGTAGCTGGGATTACAGGCGCGCGCCACCATGCCCAGCTATTTTTTTTGGAACTAGGTCTCGCTAAGGGCCCCAGGCGGGACTCGAACCGCAATCCCTAGCCCCGGCCACTTCATAGGCTGAAGCTTACAGGCACGAGCCACCGTGCCCGGCATTTTAAATCAACTTTAGTAACATTTATCCAAGAGGGAAAAACCAAGTCATTTAACCTTGTAGAACCCATTGGGTTCCTGTTATCCAAATTACCATCATGCCTGTATGAAAATCCACTTTGCTCAGGTCAGCTTATTGTTGCCTTTTTTTTCCTGAATTTCTAAACCTTTTGCAAATCTGGCTAGCAGACATCCTGGATCTGCTCTGGCAATTTTAAACCAGCCATGCATTTATAGCCAGCAACAAAGACATTACAAGACTTTCAAATACTAATCCCATTTTGCCAAATGTCTTACATGTACTTTTTTCCTCTAAAGTTACCAGTGCAAGGGAGAAAAAAAGGTTCCGTAGTGGTCGCCAAAAACACTAATTATGTTCACCACCAAAAATCTAATTTGTATCTCTCACCATGCAATTCATCCTTTTACTTGATTTAACCACCCTCTTCAATTTTTGGCAATTAAATTTCATGAGTCTAAGAGTATGTTTCTGTTTTGTTTGTTCATTAGTTTTGTTTCCTTATTGGGTGGCACGGTTGAATGGAGCAGTGGGGTGTGGGGGCACCCCAATTTGGGATGTAGTTGGAAAAATGGGAATATGCCATACTGTCCAGGTGGTCAGGGTCTGACAGAGCAAGGTCTGACAGAAAGACCTTGCATGAGAGAAAACTGAAAGTGTGAAAAGCCTGAATGGTCAGAGCAGCCAGGGTGGTGGGAGGGTCCTGAATGGTAAGCAGGCAGTGGCCAGGAGTGATGGTGTGTGGGCTGGAAAAGTCCAGTGGGGCAATTGCCCACGTGGGCTACATTGTAGCCAGACACTACATTGCACTGGGCCTGGAAAAGAAAAGTGCTATAGGTAGGGGCAGGAGCGAGAAGCTGTTCAGTAAAGAAAAGCAAAAGGAAAAAAAACTTGTTTTGTTTGAAAGTTGAAAAGCTGGTACCTGGAGCAAGCCAGGGATTTGGAAAACTGATTTTGTATTAGTATTTGCTGGAAAAGTTTGAAGAACCTTAGAGAACCTTGGCATGCTGGAGAAAGAAGAAACAAAAGGAAGACTTGGAAATTGGTCTGCTGAAGAGATGGACTTGTAGGATGCCTGCCTCAGGTTTGGAGGGGTGAAAAGGCGCCATCTTGAGCATGTGTTTTTTGGGACTCTTGGTCTAAACAGTGAATGGAGTAAGACAACTGGCCTCTTGAGTCCTTAGTGACTTTTGATTTCCTTTGTTGTTGTTTTTTAGACTAGCTCTCACTATTTTTGCCTGTGGGGCCACAGGCTCACGTTGCCCAGGGTACCGCGGACTCAAGCAATCCCCAGCCTCAACCTCCCAGGTAGCTGGGATTACAGGGACGTGCCACCACACCCAGCTCTATTTTTTTGGAACTAGGTCTCACTACATTGCCCTGGGAGGGACTTGAACCGGGATCTCGGATCTCTGTCGCCTGTCTTGGCTTCCTAGTCTGCCATTTATAGGCATGCTCCACGGTGCCGGCTGGTTTCTTTTGTTAATAACTTGTTTATCTTGTTTGACTCGCTTGGTGACTCTTGGTGCTGCTGCTCCAAGGGTGGAAGAACCTGAGGGCAGAAGTAGGATTTTATTTTATTATATTTATTTATTTTTTATGGTAATAGCAACAGAGTTTTAATCAGTTGTTTTTTTAAGCATTTTAAAAGCTTGCATTAAAATAAATGTAAAAGGAAAGTTTAAATAAACTGGCAAAGACACTTTTTTATATATAGCCAGAATGTTTTCATAGCTGTGTTTATTGAGTGAAAATAATTATCATATGTGTAATTCTTGCATCATAAGAGTTCTTTTTTTTTTCACTTTTTTTTTCATATTTTACAATATATGATAAGCAGGATTTTAAAAGCACTGCTCATTTTCTTTTGGCTTGCTGACTGGATGCTGTTTGCCCTTTTTACACCTGGTATCATTCTCTCAGTAAAACTATCTTGCTAAAGCCACCATGGACATCTCATAATCAGATTTTTCTCATCATTTTCCCCATATGGGTTTCTTCATATGAACTCCTTTTCCGTGTTGGCAGTAATTCACCTGGCCACATAGGTGAGTTTTCATAAACGAATGAGTCATCAATAGACAAATAAATGTGACTCTACTGGATTCTCTTGCAGACCCCTCTAAGTTTGCTGGCATGCCTGGAGAAACAAGATAAAATAGGAGAAGACAATCTGACATTACTGGAGTATCTCAGCAGAGAAGTTAAACCGATCCTTCTGAAAAAGATAAACAATTATAAAAGAGAGAAAGGTGACTTATTTACACTTGTTTTCTTGTACCGTACATGATAAATCTTAAACTTACTGGTTGCATAATTTTCCTCATTCCTCTGATGATATTCTCTTAGAAAAGTTGGCAGTATCATCTGTTTATTCAACATATTTATTGAACGCGTATTTTGTACTCAGTGCAGTTTAGAAGCTAGAGATATGGCAGGGTATAGACCAAAGCAAGTGCCTCCTGGGAGCTTATATTTTAGAGTGGAAAAGAAGTTTTTAACAAACTTCTGATTTTTTTTTTGGTTTGTTTGTTTTTGAGACCAGGTCTCACTATTTTTGCCTGTGAAACTGCAGGCTCACGTTGCCCGGGGTACCACAGACTCAAGCAATCCCCAGCCTCAGCTTCCCAGGTAGCTGGGATTACAGGCACATGCTACTACACCCAGCTCTGTTTTTTTGAAACTAGGTCTCGCTACGTGTCCCTGATGGGACTTGAACCGTGATCTCTGGCCTCGGCCGTGGCTTCCTAGGCTGCCACCTACAGGCATGCGCCGCCATGCCCAGCCTTCTCTAAGAATTCTATGAAACAGATATTTGCGGGACAGAATATATGTTTTAAAAATATGTCACATCTCAAACAGTAACTGAAGTTTTGAAAAAATGTATAATTTAAATAAAAGTTATAAAGAAAACCACCATCAAGTTAGGAATAAAAAACGGGAAGTTGATAAGACTTGGTTTTCCTTATCATGCTTCTCTTCTCCTGTAACAACACTTCACTCAAGTTAACATTGGATGGTGGTGTAATTATTTTGGTCATTTGAGCTCTGGAGGGGCACGGTAGTTTCTATGTAGTGAATATTTTCATTTGTCCCAGTGTCTCGACTTAGCGTTAGATCAAAGGAATTCTAATTTTGATTTTTCTACAACCTACCTGCTGTCTGACATCTTAGGTGTTAAAGAGAAAACTCTCGCTTTCCCCTGCTGCTTCTCACACTAACACTTCCTGAGCTCCTCTGACTACAGCTGCATAGATTTTTCCACACCAAGCAATTCAGTTTTCTGCAGGCACAAACCGGTAGTTCTACAATTTAGTTCCATTCTGCTGCTAGTCATTTAGCATGAAACCCAGATGGATTGAGAGTTTAGTACCCAAGACTGACTCCTACTTCAGGACAATCTCAAATAGTGGGTTCCTAGATGACTCACATCCTCTGTCTGACTTTGCTATAAATCAGAGGTTCCCATGACATCCTCCTCACTTGGGTTTCATGATTTGTTAGAAGAGCTCACAGAACTCAGGAAGACAGTTATTCTACTGGACTGATGGTATATCACAAAAGGGTGCAATTCAGGAGCCACCAAAATGGAAGAGACTCATAGGATGAGATACGGGGGAAGAGGCTCTTTTCTTTCTTTCCTCTGTAATGACTGATTTTTTTAATTTAATTTTTTTTTAAATTGTGTGTGTGTGTGTTACATTATTGTGTACCCCGGGGTTTTCCCATTTCCCTAACTAACACCTGTTAACTACTCTGCTCTTTTGTGCCCTCCACCTTCCCCGCCTTCTTCCCCCTCCTCCTCTCTCGCTCCATCATTCAGTCCCTATGGTTGTTTCTAATTTTTCTTAATCATTTGTTTGTTTTTCCCTATATCCATCATATAAGTGAGACCATCTTGTATTTCTCTTTTTCTTTTTGGCTTATCTCTGCTAATATGAGTCTTTCTAGTTCCATCCATGTTGCTGCAAATGACACGTTTGTCCTCCTTGATTGATGCAGAGTATTCCATTGTGTACATATATCACATTTTTTTTTCAGCCAATCATGGATTTTGGGACATTTGGTTTGTTTCCAGATCTTGGCAGTTGTGAACAGAGCTGCAATAAACATGCATGTACAGGTGTTCTTTTGAATTAATGTTTTCATGTCCTCTGGGTAGATTCCCAGTGGGATTGCTGAGTCGAATGGAATTCCACTTTCAATTGTTTGAGGGTCCTTCACACAGTCTTCCATAGTGGCTGGACTAGTTTGCACTCCCACCAGCAATGCAGGAGAGTTCCTTTTTCTCCACATCCACACCAATATTTGTTGTTGTCCATTTTTTTTTTTTT
>PVHY01022455.1:0-22400 GCA_004024945.1 Uropsilus gracilis
TTTTTTTTTTTTTGTATTTCCACAGCATTTATTGCAATTTTGCTTCTTTCATTTCTGATTCTATTTATTTGTATTTTCTCTCTTCTTTTTTTATTGAGTCTAGCTAAGTGTTCATTTTGTTTATCCTTTCAAACCAATACTTGGTTTCACTGATTGAAATTCCTTTTTTTTTCTGTTTATTTCTGTTCTGATTTTCATTATTTTCTTCCTTCTATTGATTTTTGGTTTGTTCTTTTCTAGTTCTTTCAGTTGTAGAATTGTTTATTTGACTTTTTCTTTGCTTTTCTTTTTAAGTATAAACCTCTAATGGCATGTACTTTCTTTGCAATACCTCTACTAGAGCATCTGTTAGGGTCTGGGATCTTGTTTCTTCATATTTATAAGTCTCTAAATACTTTTTCACTTCTATGACTTCTTCATTCAGGAGTTATTAAAAATATTTTGCTTACACTCAATGTTTTTATTTTCTTTCCTGCCACAAAATGTTTAGCTGTAGTCCATTTTGATCAGAGAACATATTTGATATAATTTCTATATTCATATAATTGTGAGACATATTTGTTGTCCTATGTTATTATGTACCCATGAGAGTTCATGTGCATTTGAGAAGGATGTGTACTCAGTATTCTTGGGATGAAAGGCTCTGTTAATGTTCATTAAATCATCTAGTTCAGTACTACAGATAATGACCTTTATTTACTTGATAACTTCCTGTCTCTGTGAGTCATCTCTTTTGTTAGTGGTGTGTTGATATCCCCTACTATTTATATCTTTTTGTTTATGATTATTGATTTGTTTTAAGTGATTTCATACAACTAGTCACCCTTCATTATGTTAATAAATATTAGTTACTGACATATCTTGCTATTAAATTATTCACTTGGTTATTATGTAGTGCTCATCTTTGTCCCTGCTGACCTTTTTTGTCTAAAGGTCAAACTTATAAATTAAGAGAATAGCAATACATGCTTTTCTCTCCAGTTTTTAGCTTGAAGCTATTTGCTTAAACTTTCATTTTGAATTTGTGTTTGTCTTTAGATTTTAGATGAGTTTCTTATAGACAAAGAATGATGCTTGATTGCTGATATTTGACTCAATCTGTCAATCTGTGTCTTTTAATTGGTGACTTCATATTATTCATATTAATTGCCATTCCACATATTAATTTTATCATTTTATTTTTCTTATCTTTTTTCATTTTTTCCTATTTTTTTTCTATCTGCTTTTCATTTGGATGGTTTTCCCTGCAGGTTCTCTCAGTGTCTTCATTTCCTCTTCAATTCATTCTGTTTTCTAGCCTTGTTTTGGGGTTATCATGACTATTATATCAAATTATCTATATCTAAAATAACCCTATATGAGCTGATGTTGACTAACTATACAGGTTATGCCTCTAACCTTTTCTTCCTTTCTTCTATTTATTTGCTGTTTTATCATTATGGTCTTTTTCATTCCTCTGATTTTGTATTTCTTTTGTGACTGTATTCAAGGGTTTGTGTTTTGCTTGTGTTTTATTATGGAAGTGCTCCTTTCAACATTTCTTGTAGGACATATCTGGTAATAGTAAACTCCATTAGCTTTTGTTTACCCGAGAAAGCTTTCATTTCACCTTCATATTTGAATAGCAATTTTGCAGGACAGAGTTTTCTTGGCTGGCAGGTTTTGTCTTTCAAAAATGTGAACACTTCATTCTACTCTATCTTGATCTGGAGAATACCAAAAAATATCTGACAAGAACCTTCTGAGGTATCTTTATATGACAGATTTTTTTCTTAACTATCTTTGTTTTTTATTTTTTTGACTTTTTATAATTTAACAATGATGTTCTTTGGTGAAGGTTGTTTGCATTTAGAAACTTGGGTATCTTTTGCTGCCTGAACATTCATGTTTCTTTCTTTCTTTTTTTTTTTTTAACTGTTATGGCTTACACTAAAACTCTGTTGAATGACACACAAATCCTTAGCTCATTTATTTTTTTCACTTTAGTGTTTGAAAAGCTGATAATACCCTCCTCAATCTTTGGTTTACTGTCAAAAATATGTTTCTTCTGGCCATAGATAGTAATAACTGTCATTTTGCCAAAAACCCATGATGCATTTTCATTCCTTCTTTCACTATTGAAATATAAACTGAATTATTAAATGCAATCCATTTGCCTGATGCAGAATCAGAGAAAGCATGATAATGCAAGAAGAATTTTGTAATGTCTTTAAGGTCTGTAGTGATTGTCATGGTCACCTAGACTTACTGTCTCAAATTCCAAGTCACCTAAAATCTTTGATCTCAAATGTTTTTTTTTTTTTTAGTTTTTCTCTATTTTTATTTTTTTATTTTTTTTTCATTTTAATCAAAATTTATTGAGATATTCACTCTGTACCAGATATTGTCATAAAGACCAAAGATACTATGGTCAACCAAAAAAGCATGACCTCTGTGCTCCTTGTATGTACAGTCTTGGCATAAAGGAAAACAAGTGGCTCTTGGAAGATTTCTTCTGGACTCCACATGTATGCCTGATCAATACAACTGTAATTATTACCGTCAAGTGCTTAGTAACTTTACAATCTCATGTTTCCTTCAATAGCTTTGAGGTGGAATTTCCATTATTTCCTAGACAAATGAGGACCTCAAGGTCATAAAATGGAAAGGTGGACCTGAGCTCTGGTCTTTTCTTACATTTAACAACATCTCAGGTATTATGTATTTGAATAGGGTTTCTGGTCTTTTCACTTTTCACTTGTGAATACCCATTAACCTTATATTTTCTCTTCTATTTGGCCATGTTATTTCTCATAGCTTATTTTTCCTAAATATTTCTTCTTCTTTGGTAGTTTGTAGATTTGTCTTCTGTTTCTAAAGTCTCACTTCTAGCAGCTTAATTCTATTTAAAATAACTTCCATATTCATCATTTTATTCAGAATCTCTTTTTATGTTCTTTTAATGTCTTCTATTTTTCTTTCAGTATCACACCATTTTATTGAGGGGCTCTGAGGGAAGGTAGAAGGGCTGGGGGATGAGATTTGATGTCCTGGGACTGGTGGGGCTCTTCCTAGCCACAGAGAGTTAATATCTTCTATCTTCTAAGTGAACATTATTTTTCGTTGTTTCTCTTGGGTCTCCTTTGTGTGATACTATAACTGTTGTTTGGTCTTTGACTATTCTTCCAGTACCTCATTTAGTATTCCTAAAATAATTATTTTAAAATATTTATCTGTTAGGTCTTCTATTCCTTTGTAGTTTGCAAATGTTTCCGTACATCTATATTTTTATTAGTCTCCTTCTGCTTTTCTACCTTGTGTTCAAATGGCTTTTGCTTCTTGCATACACACATATAGCTTTTGTTTATTTCTCTCTGGTTAGGGCACTCTGGGTTTAGTTCTGTTTGTCTTCTTTCTCTGATTGCATTGGAAACAAGTGGGTAAAATGGGAATATGGAATTCAAACACTCAGACTTAATTCTGGTGAGCAGCTTCAAGCTAATAGGTCACCTTTGCTTCCTCTCTTCCTTCTTCCTCTCTCTCCAAAGCAATCTTAAGTCAATGTTTTAAGGATACTAAATTTACATATTTTCTCCTCTTGCTCCCCTCTGTGACATAGGGCATTGTTCACCAAGTGTAAGTCACCTGGAAGGAGCACTAAGCTTAATACACAGTACATGAACAGCCAAACACCAGGTTTCCTTCTGTTGATCGATAGGGGGTACCAAATAAAAGATGTGTGTTCTGATTTGTTTAGTAATGGCAACCAAAGCTGCCATGAAATAAAGAATGCTTGGAAATTGGTATATTTTTTAATTTGGGTATTTTTGAAAGGAATGGGTATACCCTACTTGTTTGTTCACTGTCTCAATCTGCTATACTGAACATGCACTGGGCTCTATTACCATGTTTCCCCTTGATCTTTCCAAAGGCGAGGTAAGGAATGTCCTTTCTCTACATTGCTGGCTTCTAAATTCCCTGCCCCCTGAATCTGTAAGTACAGAGCTTTCTGCACCCCTGGCCCCACATGTATGTTCACCCATATGCAGTGCTCTCTTTCTAAAAAGTTCCTCTGGTAATATCTACTATGCACAGTAAGACAGGTGGTTGATCCCAGTCTGTTGTGCCACTCTGTCTAAAAGCTACTTAATTTCTTCTCTCACCATTATTACACCAGGCCACAAATCTCAGGCAAAATCTCCACAAAAGTCCTCCATCTTTTTACAGTGCTTCCTTAAAGCTATTTTTAATCTGCAGCAGACCTATACTTGACTAAGGTCACTTTATGATGAGTCCTTCTTATTAAAATGTAAATTATTGTATAGTTTAATATTCACATTATGATTGCCACCTACTAGACCATGTAGGTAGGATTTTCTGGATTGGGCATTTGAATAACTATTACCATATGAACCAGTCATGAGTATCTATTGGCTTATGCATGGGTATGCATTGGTTTATCTTTTGTCATATGAGTCAAAAGATTGTATATAGAGGAGTATAGGGGTTTTTTTGGTCATTGGTTCCTATGAATTTTATCATACAAATGACTATTTTGAACTGCTAAAGAAATTGTGTTAAATGTAAGCATGAATCCTAATAAGTGTATTAAAAATAAAATATCAATTAAATTAAACAGGGAAATTATAAAAAACATGATGATATGTAGAAATTAATGAACTGGTACAAGGATTTGTTTTTTCCCCACTTATTCCATTAGCAAACTCTAAGAGGTTTTGAAATAACCCTTTTCACTGTAAGCACTATTAATTATTTTTAAACTTATCTTTTAATGTCAATAAAAGCAAAATCACCTCCATATTTTTTATTATTTTATCCACAAATCAGTCTTATAAGCTTAGTTATAAAATTGTATTATCTTTGAATTATGCTATAGAAATGTGCTATTAGATTTACATATTTTCACTATACAATCATACCTGTGGAATAAATTAGTATTGTAAAGTGGGGTATTTGTTTCATATAGTTTTATTTTCCTTTTCGTTGTGCTTAGGGAAGAGAATGATCCAAATCTTTTTATTCTACCACATTGTTAATGAGCAAAGTAATGCTTGGCAAGTACAAATATGATTCTTCCAGTCTCTTGGTCTTTCCTTCAATTCTTTGATGAAATGAAATTCTCATTTTGATCTCCACTCCCTTCAGAATTATTTACTAATCTATATGTTTATGCTCAAGCTAAACTCTAGTAAAATGGTGATAGTTAGCATTTAAAATGTAAATCAATTTTTTACTCAGCAAAACCATAAACCCAAGTTTTTGTAAAGACAGTAGAGAACTGTGTCAGATGTTGCTGGTTAAGGAAAGCTGAATGACTATTTCAGTGTTCGGCATATACATAGTTTACTCTGGGTTCCTCCAGAATATGATGCTGAGATAAAGATTCTAATGTGAGCATTTTGGAAGATGAAAGCAGGGCGCAAGAAGAGGAGAACAAGGAATTGTCATAAGGGATGGAAGCATAGCATATGCTACTAAATCACCCACTAGAGGGGACATTTGTAATTTAATTCCATTGGAGAAGCTGTCAGTCACCCAAGGGACAAAGGAGTTGGGGTTTGGACACATCAGTTCTGGGTTGTCACCAGCTCATTACTGGTCTCAAGGATTTAAATCCTTTAGCACTATTGATGCAAAGGTCACCATATTCCCAATTTTTATTTAAATGAAATTAAAATTAGTACAGTAAAGTAGAAAGAGGGTAGCAGTAAGAAAAACATTGAAACATAGTCAGGCTTCCTGACTTCACCTTTTGCTCATGGTAAAGCACAAGCACATACCATCCTCATGTAGAGAGTATCATCTTCACTCTGCATGTTCGGGACACAGATTTCGTGAGAGACGGCTTTTTTTTCCCATCAAAGGAGAACATCTTCCATAGTGGGAGAAATCTTAGGTATCTGAATATTCTGAGTCAAATCTAAATTATAGTGTTTTACAAATAAATGAATATATACCAGCAATGTGTATAAATAAGTGCATGCATGTTTATAAACACACCATTCCTTTGCTTGTAGAAATCAAGTACCTAAAACCCAAGTTCTGTACCGGAAAAACATTTTGTTCCCCCAGCAGCCACATCATATGTCTAACCCTACTACTCGTTCTCCCCAGATACACTTGGCTCAAACCCTTCTCTCCCCACTCCCACCCCCAGAAGCTATGCATTTGACTACTAACCAGGAAACAATTGTTACCTAAGGAGCTCATGAAAGTCTCCCAAAATATGTTCTTTTCTTCCAAGGTCTGTGTGAAAGACTTGAGACACTTTAAACACTTAAAATCAGGTTGAGAAGAGAAAGTGAGTGAGTTGTTGAAATTGGCATCACTGTCTTGCTGCCTGAAGGATTAGGGAGAAAAAATCTCTCTGCCAACATTTAACTGTATGAGCTGGGACTTTGGCTCCACAGTAGATTCAGAGCCAACATATAGAATCAATTCTGCTGTTTTTCAGTATGTATTTCTTTGTGAAGAAAATCAATAAAACAACTAAAAACAACTATTCAAGTGGGCTGTTCTAACTGTGGAGAACTTAAAGTGAGCCCGAAGTAGAAGGGTGGTTTTTGTTTAGGTGAGGTACAAGTCAAGGTAAATTAATATTAGACTGGGAGGATTGCTGTTCGAAACATCACTTTGTCTTAAGGTAGTGTCATTGACCTGTCTCTGTTAATAGAGTTCTTAAACTCTCACAAGTACACATACATAAACACGAGAGGGGGGAGGAGTTTGAAGTACAGAATTCTGCAGGTGTTGTTTCAAGTTGCAAGAGAAATTGTTGGGATGAAACGTTGTGGACAAATATCAAACTATTGGGGATTCTAGTACTTTAAAGATGAGATTACTCAAGGAATTTTTTTTTCTTTGTTGAGTTTTAGTATTCCCCCCCCCCCCCATCCATAACTCAAAAGAGATTGCCCTTCTTCTGAGGTCAAAATTTTTATGCATTTAATTTTTATGTCACATTGTTCAGAAGAAACACAAATTTCTACATTTTTGTGTATGTCCAATATTTTGAAAAATGCAGATAAAATCCTGTATACCTTGGAAACTGACATTTATGGTAAAAAAAAAAGTGTTCCCTTGTGAACTTGATGCTCATTACTGACTAAAGATCTCCACATAAGTGGCATAAAAGTTTCCCACTGTTGCTGAAATAATAAGTCGTGCAAAGATGTACAGAAGACTAGATATTTGTTTTCATCCTAAAATATGTTCTCTCTGTTATTTTGACCTTAAATGGAGTATAAAACCAGATTCTCTCCATTTTCCTCCTGCAGCAAAGCACTGAGGTTTCTGGGGCTCTCCTGCTACTTTAAGCACATTTACCCTCAAGTGATCTTTGTACTGAATATTCACAAATGCTAAGGCTTTTTATATATGAATCACTTGATTTATATTTATTCAGGCTAAGGTAAGTTAAAATTTTGCTTTAGCAATATAGCTAAAATAACTTAAAACAGTAACCAACTTATCCCAAAAAAGTTATCCATATTTTGAAAAAATTATAAGAAAATTTTTATGAGCCAAGAGCTATATTTGATTATTTTTAAAGACTTCTTCCCTTACCACCTACACCCTTGGCCCTTTTTCTCTGCCTTCTCATTCAGAAATTTCACATTGGATATCATTGTCTAATCTTTTATGATTATTTTTCTTTATCACTCATCCACTTTACTTTCTTATTTTGCTCATATACATGAATTAACCAAATGTTTGTCTTTTATTTCTGACTTAGCTACACATAATTCTCTTGTGATCCTTCATTTTTTCTGCAAAGAGCAGTGGGCTTCAATATTCACAGATCTGGGACTCAAATACATGTAAAGCCTGGATACCTCCAACAGATGAGGAGCTGGTTGGGTAAAGATGCAGCTGAAATGATGACCCGTGGCACTATGCTGAGAGGTTGAGGCAAAAAGCCACAATGAATCTGCTGACATCAGGCCAGACTATGAGTTCAACACTGCTAAACCTCCCAGATTTGAAGAAAAGAACTAAATGTATATATGACATTTTCCAGCTTTCTGATGTTGGCAATTAATGAATTTCTACAAAAATAAACCTAACCAGCTTTTACATTTAACTTATCATCCTGATGGTTTGCTCCCTTTGATTTGGGCTATCTGCGCTGAATAAGTTTTTCTGAAAACTATACTTTTTTCCTTTAATTGTATTTATCAACTGCATCAACTAGGATTAATGTAAGATATGAGTAAGATAAGTGAAAATAATAGTGGCTTAAAAACAAGGGGTTTTCTTCTACATGAAAACAGTTCAAGGGTAGATGTGCTAGTGTAACACAATGAAGACCACATGATTGTCTTATTCTTTTGTACTTTCTAAGTCCCTGCCTGCTATCCTTCCTACATGACTTATGCTCTTCAAAGCTGATCCATGCTTTTTACATCCCTGACTCTTCAACCACAATGTCCAAATTCTGAACAGAAAGACAATGGAATGAATGAATAAAAATTTTTTTCTGGAAGTCCATAAAATCCAAAAACATCTGCTTTGGTATTGACCACATTTGTGTGGAAGGGAGGATAGGACACACAGTTTTTTAACTAAGCACAATGACAGTCACAAGAGTCTGTTTCTGTGGAAGAAGGGGAGAGCAAGTATTTGATATACAATCTGCATTCTTTCCCATAAGTGTCTACTATAATGTAGAAGATTTAAAATCAAAAGTAAATAATCTAAAGCTCTTATGCACAGGAAACAAGCTAGTACAAAATAAGTCATACTGTACCATAGCTGCATATAGAAAACTAAGTATTATCCCAGTGATATAAACAGACTACTGACAAAACACAAAGAAGAGAATAATAACTTGGTTTGATCATAAGGCATCTGGAAAGTCTGACTTTAAGTAATGACACTGTAGCTAGGGAGAAGTTATTATACTTTCTTACTTATTTGTGGATCTCATTTTTAAAATTTTTAATTGATTATATATATATATATAATTTTTTTACATTGTTGTATACCCTTAATTTCTCCCACCAGCATGTTACCTGTGAACCATCAACTGATCCCTTGTGGATCTCATTTCTTCATACTTCCTAGAGAGACACCCTGGAGGGTTTGAAAACAAATTTAAACTTGACCTCATGGAGAAGAAACTAAAAGGATTTTCAAAGTAGAGAAAGAAACTATAGAAAAATGTGGTCATCTCATTTTCTTTACTATAGAAGCTTAAGTAAGACAGAAGGTGCCAGCTCTACACCAATTGCCCAATATGCATTATAAATGGCAAAGTATGAACTTTTTCAAAGACAGTCTTTCTGTGGAAAGAAAAATATTTGTGGCAGTCCCAGGATCATGATTTTGAGCTTCTCCAAGTTAGAAATCATTTCTGAGTCATTACTATGTCACCAGTACTTGGCAAAGAACAAAATCTTAATAAATATTTAATAAAGAAATGTTTATCCTTTTCTTTAAATGTTTATTTCAGCTGTCAACTTTGGGATAAAAATAACATTTTCCGTTAGTAATGAATGAGAATTCAGGAATTTTAGAAGATGGTAGTAGCTATCCACTATCTGAAGTTAAGAATCTTGAGATGGGGAGACTACCTTGACTATACATCCAGATGCGCCCTCAGTTTAGTTACAGGAGATTTCATACCAACAAAAGAAGAGCAGGCAATGTGGCTGTGGAAACAGAGACTACATAATACAGCCACAAACCAAGGAACTTTAAAAACTACCCGAAACTGGAAGATACAAGAAACAAATTCAACCCACTTGTGTATTTCTTCCCTCTAGCCCTTTATACGGAGCATGGTTCTGATAACATTTTAATTTTAGTCTAGTCCATTTTGATTTCAGACTTCTGACCCCCAGAACTATAATTGTGAGAAAATATTTTTCTGTTATATTAAGGTACCAAATTTGGTTATTTGTTGCAGCAAGCATAAGAAACCAATAAACTTATATATTATTTCCAAGCCTATTTTTTACTTTCCTTATAAGAGTATATCTTTATATTATCCTTTTTGTTGATTTTTATTTGAATTGGTTTGTTTTTAATTAGAAAATTATTATTATGATACTGTTACTTAATACATTTATACACTGTGTATTTGAAAATTAGAGTGTCTTCATTTGAGAGTTGTAGGATTCTCTCTATATTCATTAGAACAAAGTATTTATTTCCCTTGTTCATATTTTCTATATTATTACTAATTTGAGCTCTGCTCAGTCAATCTCATATATATATTGACATATATGTAGATATATGTAAATATGTATATACATATCCCTTTGGGTTTGTGGAATAGCTAAATTTTCATTATAATCCTATGACCTTTTACTTTTTGTATTTTGAAGCATTGTCTTTAGGTGCATAAAATTTCATGACTGTGAAATTGATTCAGAGCTGTCAGAGGATGGAGCTTTAGCTCTAAAACTCTAGTTTTATAGATTGATAATCTTGAGTCCCACACAGAGCCTAACGTCAAGTAGTTAGTTGATCTTTAGTGTGTGTGTGTGTGTGTGTGTGTGTGTGTGTGTGTGTGTGTGTGTGTGTTGACCAGGTCAAAATCATGTCAATAATCTTCTGAACACAGGGACATTTTTGCATTATTCTATGATTTGTGGTTCTGAGATATATTTGTGCAGCTTTTGAATATCATTCTATTATTCCATTATCTGTTTGAATAAAAACCCTCAGAGTCATCTTGCCTGAAAGTAGGCCAAGTTGAGTGAATTGAGTTGACTTGTTCTGTCATACTAAAAAATATAATATTATTCACATTCATGCAATGTAAAATTGAGACAAAGACACAAAATGACTACCCTAAAGTAAGGATTACGAGGTCTAGTCTAAGATCTTTTCTTTTACTTTTCTTTTGTTCCCCCAAAAAACATTACTGGGGTCTGGAAAAGAGATAATGCCATCAGACAATGCAATTTTGCCCCATTTTCCACCAGTTCCACTGCCTCTTCTTATTTCTAGTCCCATGATTCTGACTTGCTTCACTGAGGAACTATCAGAGCTAGACTTGAACTCATGTTTCCAGGCTGAGGTTTCCTAGTAATTCTGACTTTGCTGGCTTTGTTTGAAGAACAGACTTCCTGTATATCTGCCTGGGAGAGAACACATCCCGCTCCTCAGAGATCCTTAGAGCTGACTCAGAACTCTTCCTTGTCAACCAGCCATCCAGAAAATGAACTTCAGTCAGCAGTGTCTCTTAAAAACTCACTGATTTGCAATGTCTGAATTTCTTTTTGCAAAAAATTTGAAGGATTCTCACATGTGACCATGTGTATCATCAGAGAAAATTAATGCTCTCACAAACTTGTTCTCCATCATTACTTTCTTCTCAGCCTCAACATCCAGACAATTACAGTCATTTCAAATGAATGCATTCCCATTTCCTGACCCTTTTGTTTAATGTAACTGTTCCCAAATTTGGACCAGGCAATGTTTTCTTTTCCTTCCTCTTCTCTCCTTTCTCTTTCTATGAGCTAGATAAGAAACTGCTTATAATATTTTCCTCTTTTCTTTTTGTAAGATGATATTAACCACATGCACTGAGAAAGCAGTACCAAATGTATTTCATATCCTAGAAATATTCCAACGTTTATAGCATGTAGTCAGGAGATATGAATACAAATACAGTTAAAATTAAATCAGGTCTAAGAATGTGCTTTTTACTACATACCTTCAGTTCTCACAAAAATAAACTCTATTCACTTAATTTTTTAAAAAAGACATATAAATTGCATTTTGTCAAATTAGACTATTAGCAGTGATTCCCAAGTACAGAATTCAGTACAGATATCTGAATAAGTAGGATAAAAGCAAGTTTGTTAATGAAATAGCCTATGGTAGCATTTTAATAATGAAGCTGATTTCTCAAAGAGTGTTCTGTGGAGAACTTGTTTCATGGGATAGTCTCTGAACCAATGGATCCAGGAGTGTGTCAGACACCCCTCACACTCAGCTTTAGATTTTCTCAGATTTAGTGCTTGATCCGCTAAGCCAGTGACCTTGGTGTAGTCCTTCTATGTGGGCTCTGATCAACTTCCAGCAAGCATCAATGCAGTGCTTACATAAGGGCAGAGGACATGGTGGGGACCTGCTAGACACCCAAATATGCAGATCTTGAGAGAGAAATTAAGGCCCTGCAGGGGGAACTTTGATAAATTGGAAATCAAACCACTGGGAAATTCTACCTTCTGTATTGAGAGTGCACAGGGATATTTCATGCTGCTCTTTGTTTACAACAGACTCTGAGGTTGAGGCCACATCCAAGACACACTTGGTATGACTCTCAACTCTCTGTGCCTTTCCCTTGCTCACACTCCTTAGTTGATAGTCCCGCATGAAAAGCTTGTACTTACACTTCCTCTTAAACTCGGCTTTCTAGAAAACTCGTGCAAAATACATAATAGTTCACAAATACACTCACCTGGAAAATGCCATGTATCAAATTCCATTCTGAAAAACTACAATGCTCATCAGATTCTTAAAGGTCTTCATAAATCCTATACACATACAAATAATAATAACAAAAAAGCCTCTGTTTACTGTTTAACTTTGTCAGACCGAGTTATCAAAACCATGAAACTCATTTGGAAATTAGCTCTTTCAGAACTGGGTGCAAGATATACATCTTGGAAAATGCAAATGCAGTAGAAGTTATTGAGGACTTACAGCTATTTCTGAGAGTTTATCCTCATGAGTGGCATCATAGGTTGAACGGTGGCCTCCAGAACTTTCTACATCCTAATCTCTATAACCTATGAATAATTTGCTTGCTTGGAAAAAAGGTTTTCATTGAAGTAATTAAAGGTCCTGATTTTGGTTACCTGGGTTTTCAAACTATGAGAAAATAATTTTTTTGTGGTTTTGGACCACCCAGTTTGTGGTAATTTATTAAAGTAGTTACAAGAAAGGATTATCATCATGCCTACTGGAACTTCTTTGGCCCAGGGAACTTCTTCATACCTGGACACCTGACACTGAGTGGGATAAATGCCAGCATGCTCCCCTTGAAGATTCCCTTTTACCAGCTGTCTGCTGGTATTTACAGGGGTTGGTGGCATAGTTCCTGGAGACACCATTATCCATCTAAGCCCCTTAGAGAAAATGACATAGTATTTACATATTATCTATGCATATTGCTCTATGTACTTTCAATCATTGCAAAATTACTGGATTAAATTACAGATTAGTTCATGACTAGATTAAATTACAATGTAAATGCTATTTAAAGAGGTCTTATTTTTAGGGAATAGTGGTCAGAAATTTTAGGGAATAATGATGAGAATAAAAAGTTTACTACAGACATAGCCATCATAGGCCCAATTCTAGAATAGTTTTGCAATCCACTGTTGGTTGAATCTGGGTGATAAGGAGGATTGACTGAATAGATATTGTAAAGACTATGTTCTTCCTGAGGAGAGCAGAAAAGAGGGGCAGCTAAGACAAGTTTCCAGCGTCTGGGAGATGTGGTTCCTACACTTAAGTCTGGCAACACGTCAGGTCCAAGTTCTGTTTCTTGGTTCTCCAGTGGTTGCTAGATTCCCTTCCAGCTCCAAAATTGTTGATTGTCCACAGAAATCTTTAAATATACCCTCCCAGTGTTTTATAAATGGTTGTTACTATCAAGTGAAGAAAGGAGAGGAGTTAACCGGCATTGCTCAAAATATCAGCAGCACTGTTAGTATATAACGATTTACTTAACCTTAGGCTCCTACAAACATGAATGACCAGATAAGGTCATCCTCCTTTCTGTTCACTTTGCTGTCATGAACTTAAGAAGACTGAAAAGGTTACAGGTACTTGGTAAAAATTGGATGAAAATGGTTGAGTTGTTTTTGGTATATTTATTCCTTGCCTATTACTGGTCTTCTAAGACTTCATTTCCTGGTCCTATTTCAGAAGAAAAACACAGAAACAGACTCTATTTATCAAACTCCTTTGAAAATATAGATTTCTCTGAAGTTTCAGTGAACCTGTAGCTTTTATCGTCTCTGGTCTTTTCTGGCTGAATATTTAACCTGAGAGTTCCTGGGACGTATAGTACTAGTCAAACTCTGCAATGCAAAGTCTCGCTCAATCTCAAAATATGTTGGACATTTCAGTGTTTCTTTTCAAGATTATTTTTCATATGTGATATATAACTTTCGGAATGGTCAAGCTGATTTTTTAAGAACTAATTGTCTATTTGAAAAAATATTCATGAATTTTTATTCACTACTTAAAAGCTACATGACAAATCAGCAGAACCCTAGTTATATTTGAACAGCAGTCTCACTAGGGATCCTTCCCCCTATCTTAGATTACATTTGCAGACATCATAGAGCATCCAATTTCCCATCCAAGCTTTCCCTATGTTGCGAAGCCCCTGAGCCTGCATTTCCACCACAGCCGACCTGTCAGGGGCGCTCTCCAGATGTCTGCAGTGTGACCTCTGGGGCATAAGAAGCACCAAAGAGTTTCTTTAAAAATGCCAAATGAGAAACACAATGACAGCTTTGGATTCCTTCCAGGGCCCAGAAAAGAACCACAGCAGATACAATCATTTCTTTACAAGCACTTAAGAACAAAAAAAATAGAAGTTACTAATGTCTCTCAAATCTTCCCACAGAGTTAGAAATAAACACATGGAAAAGGACATCTATTTCATATGGAATTTGTAGAGTGTTAGAATCATACTGGGGTGAACTGAAAAAAACATCAGATTAAAAATCTGGGAATAAATATAGTTAATTATACTGTATTGTATATTTGAAAGTTGCTATGAGATTTCTTGAAATTTTTCTTCACATGGTAATAAAAATCTTTTAAAAATTTTTCTGGAGAAAGGTGCTAACAACAATGATAACTATTTTGCTAGGTGTGCAAATATTGAAACGAATGCAAAATTACATGTCAATTATATTTCAGTGAAAATATTTGAAAACGGGAAAAGATGAAAGGAAAAGAAGAAACCCATTCACCTACTTGTAGTCCTGTAACAGTAACACCAAAAATGAGCCCCTCAAGGCTGGGGTCTTCAATCTTCCTCTATATAAGGGAGAGGAGAATTTGTGTCTCTGTCATGTAAATGCAAAGTAGCATTTTCCTGACAGGGAGAATTGATCATTCTTGGATCCTACATAATATTTTTCAAATCAGGAATATGTCTTTGATGTCCTAGTTTTGTTTTCCTTCTTTGAGAAAACAATTGTGAGTTTTCTTTTCTCATGAGAAAGCCAGTGGTTTATGTGACCGTCAACCCAACTGAATGCACAGTGACTACAGGTTGTCACTGATATAACTTGCAGTTAAGGGGTAAGTGGTGAGCTCACTGGCTTATAGTCTAACCTGGGTGACAAGAGTCTGGGAAACCTGGGTGCTTGTCTCATCTCTGTCACTAAAAAAACTTGGGAATCTATATGGAAGATCAACCTCATCTTCCCACCTCTAACATGAGAGATTTGGGTTTCTAAGTATCTCTTATATATACCATCAGTCTGTAAAATCAATTTTCAAAAATGACCAGCCTATTTAACTTACTTGGTATGTGTTTCTAGGAGGTTTCATCTCTACTTCAGGAATTCAGCTGCAGAGAAGGAGGTCACCCAGTGAGATTCTTTAATCACAAACACCTGAATTTCCACAGGTACAGAGATCTGTTGGGTCCTTTCACTCCATTTTTTTCCATTGTCTTATGTTTATGTGATTGATCACATTCACTTTGATCCCAGTCCTGAGCCTACTTAAAAAAAAAACTACCTTTTCTCTTGATCTGCCTTATTGGTCTCCAGTCCTTCAGGTGATGTGATCAGAGAAGCCCAGGCTTAAGCTATCTGCCTGCTGACCTACTATAGGAGCAAGAGCAATGCTCAGGGTAAACCAACCCAAAGGACACCAAAAGTAGCAAAAACAACTAACCACTACAATTAAGACACTCATCCTGCTTTCCTCTGGGTGAAAGTTCTTTTGTTTGACGACTCAGCTAAAGTTCATGGCTACAGAACATAACCCCACTTCTTCAGTCTTCACACAAGAGCAAAATGTAGCTCTCTGTATACTCAGGTTAAATAATGGCTTTCCTTTAAAATGATAGCAATTGGAGGGCTATTCCTCTCATAGCACATAGGATCTCAGCAGTAAATCACTGCTGAGTAAATCACTGCAAATCACTGAGGATTTTGGCAGTAAATCAGTGTTGATATCCCCCAGTTCTTGGACCCTGGAAGGTATGGCCCTCTTGGCATAAGTTCCTGGAACTCTCTTGAGGATACACGTGCCCTTTCTTTAGCTCCATGACTATAGAACATTTTCGTGAAAGCATTTTTATATTAAGTAAGGAAATTTAATGAATAAATATGAAATCAGGACTACTGAAGTGCCTAAAAATGAAGCAGAAGCTGAATGAAGACAGGTCTTTGTTGCAAAAAAATGTTATTTATTCTTTTTTTATTTTGAATTTTTATATATATTTTTAAGAAGAGGGTATATGGACAAAAGGCATTAGTCTTATATGTAATCATAGTTACATATTGAAAAAAAATAGATTCATGAATGTAATCCATGGTAGAAACATCATTTTCTGCAGACTTACCAAAGTGTATAGTGACCTTCCTGCTCACCAATCAAGACTTCAGCAAGATCAAACTTGGGTGTAAAACCTTTGAAGATTATCAAATGAAAAAAAGAATTAATTTGTATTCATAAATGGACCAAGACAAATATGATTGGGTTCAGAGGACATTATGGTAAAATGATGGGCCAGAGATATAGCCAAGTTTCCTAAGCATACTGCTCCCTTTTTATCTAATAAAGTATTCTCAAAAGAAGATGAAGAAACAGCATATTACCTTATTTCCAGAAATGACTCTTATCTGAAAAACATCAATGACATTTAAAAATTAACAGACACTTCAAGTACATCTTCAACTGAGAAATAGATTAGATGCACTTCTCTATCACTGCATTCTCTAAACTGAATAGGAGGGATAGGAGGTGAGAAGTATTGCCAAGTTATTACTTGATAATTTCGTTTCTTTTCCCTTTTTTTTTTCCAGAGACTAGGTCTCCACATGTTGTCTGGGGTAGTCCCAAACCCAAAAACTCAAGTGATTCTTAGCCTCTGCCTCCCAAATAGCTGAGATTACAGGCACATGACACCATGCTCAGCTACTTGATCATTTCTTATTCCGAAGTTTCTCTTCAGCACTTATTGCATCTCACTTAGCAGATAAGAAGAAGGAAAATTGAACACCAGGAATTCCACCAAGAAGCTACTCACAGCACAGTGGCCCCACCCTGAAGGGCCCAGCCACACAGGACTAACTTCTGTTGCTACGGCAACACACCTGCAATCTAGGGAGGGTCCCACATTCTGATTGAGTTTATCAAAGACTGAATTTTAACAGGGTACTCCAGTAGGTAGTTGCTTGCAACACAGCAACCTGGAAACACCAACGCTGCTATGTGGCACCAGCACATACTAGGGAACTAAGGACACTGACTACCCAAGTCTGTCAAGACACCCCAACCAACAAGGTTTATACAACAAACCCTAGACACACCACTAAGTAAACTCACACGCTCATGAGTACCGAGAAACATTTAAAACCCATCAATCTAAAAGAGGAAAAGAACAAAAAAAGTAGTCAATAAAATAGAAACCACATATATGCACCATATCCACTGACTGAAAAGGAACTTGTCACCCAAAATAGCCAATGGAAACAAGATATAGCCAACCACAGCAGCAAAGGCACAAAGGCAAAAATAACCACAACATGGTCGGCTTCACCATACCAATTAATTCTAGAACAGCAGTGAATCAATATGTAGAGTAAGTCCAAAGGGAAACACAGGAAGGAGAAAGAATACAAATACTCAAGCAAGCCCTAAGAAGTATAACTCACCAAAGGATAAACAATATGCAGAAATGCTATACATGTCAGACAAAGAATTCAGAATCTACTTGTTAAAAGCATTAAAAGAGGCAAGGGAAGATGGGTAAAAAAGGGCAAGCAAGAGGTCAGAAACTTTCAATGAGCTAAGAGAAGATGTAGAAAAATATCAAAAAGAATGCAGCAAATTGAGTAATATCATTTATGAACAGAAGGATGAGATTAAAACCCTAAATAAGAACCTGAAATGTGATATAGTTTTTAAGAGGAGCAATAGAAAAGCTCAAAAATGCAGGGAAAAGTCAAGAAAGTAGGTTAGAATAAATAGAAGAATAAATTAGCACACTAGAGGACACAGAAGAAGAGAGGACAAAGAAAGAAAAAGAGAGAAAAACATAATAAGAAGACAGAAGAAAAAAATCCAAGATCTGTCAGATACCCTAAAGAAGACAAATATAAGAGTAACTGGAATCTCAGAAGGAGAAAAGAAAGACATAGAATCCAAAAGGCTTTTCAGTGAAATAATGGAGGAGACTTTCCCAAATCTGAAGAAATAAATGAAACTAGACATATAGGAAGCAAAAAAGGACACCAAACTACTTTAATGGAAGAAAAAAACACAGCAAGACACATCATAGTAAAACTTTCAAGAGCCAAAGATAAAGAAAAAAATATGAGAATAACAAGAGAGAGGAAACATAACCTACAAAGGAAAATCCATTAGACTGACCAGATTTCTCAGAAGAGACACTTCAACCAAGGAGAGAATGGGGCCACATCTTCAATACACTCGAAGATAAAAAGTGCCAGGCAAGAATACTCCACTGTCCTTTCTCTATGAAAGAAAAATTAGAACCTTCTCACACAAACAAAGCTTCCAGAAATTTGCTACCACCAAATCTCCACTCCAAGAACTGCAAGAAGCCCTAAGACCAAAACCTGCAGAATAAAAAGAATGAATAATTTTAAAAACAAGAAGAAGAAGCTAAAACAGAACCCCAAATGACCAACAGTAACCCAATATTAGAACCTCAAACATCAATAATCACTTTAAATGTCAATGGTATAAACTCATCAATCAAAAGATACAGAGTTGCAGAGTGGATTAAAAGACAGAAACCAACATTCTGCTGCCTCCAAGAAACACATTTGATCCCTAAAGATAAGCATAGGTTAAAGATAAAAGGATGGAAAACAATTCTACAAGCAAATGGGCCCCCCAAAAAGGCAGGGGTAGTCATTCTTATAGCAGACAAAGCAGGTTTCAAAATTTAAAAAGTGACAAAGGATAAAGAAGGTCACTACTTAATGGTTCAAGGGTTAACCCATCAAAAAGAAATAACAATTATCAACATATATTCACCGAATGAGGGTGAACCAAGATTCATAAGATAGCTACTGAGAGAACTGAAAACAAATATTGGTGAAAATAGATATGTAGTAGGAGAATTTAACACCCCACTTTCAACAAAGGACAGACTAAAAAAAATAAAGTTACACAAGGACACAAAAGCCTTAAAAGAATACCTAGACAAAACGGACCTAATAGATATTCACAGGACACTACACCCACAAGGAAAAGAATACACCTTCTCAAATGCACATGAATCATTCTCTAAAATTGACCACATTCTAGGTCACAAGGCAAACTTGAATAAATACACAAAGATTACAATAAAACCAACTTTCTTCTCAGATCATAAAGGTATCATCCTAGAACTCAACAATGAAAAGGAAAAGAAGAGCATGCAACACTTGGAGACTGAACAAAAACTTACTAAATGAAAAATGAATAGTTGAAGAAATTAAAGAAGAAATTAAAACCTACTTTGAAACAAACAACAAAGAAGATACAACATTCCAAAATGTCTGGGATGTAGCAAAAACACATCTAAGAGGAAGGCTCATAACAAAAAGCAAGAAAATAACCAAAGAAATGACCTTATCTCCCAAATCAAAAAATTAGAAAAAGAGCAACAAAATATCCCCAAACCCAGCAGAAGACAAGAAATAATAAAAATAAAAGAAGAAATAAATAACCTAGAAACAAAAAAAAGACTATCCAGAAGATCAACCAAACCAAAATCTGGTTCTTTGAAAAAATAAATAAAATTGGCAAACCCCTTGCAAAGCTCACAAAGAAAGAAGAGAGAAAATTCAAATAAACAGGATCACAAATGAGAGAGGAGAAAGTAGAACAGACACAAAAGAAATCCGAAAGATAATAAGAGATTTCTATGAACAACTATATGAAAATAGATACAACAACCTGGATGAGATGGACAGATTCTTAGAAAGATACAACTACCCAAAATTGAACAACGAAGATAAAGAGAACTTAAATCAATTACAAGCAGCGAAATAGAAGCAGTCATCAAAACTCTACCTAAAAACAAGACTCCAGAACTAGATAGCTTAATTAATGAATTCTATCAGACATTCAAAGATGAAATAATGCCTGCACTATTAAAACTTTTCCAAAAAATTAAGAAAGAAGGAAAACTGCCAAACAAATTCTATGAAGCAACATCACACTCATACCAAAACCAAATAAGGACAGCACCAAGAGAGAAAACTACAGACCAACTTCCCTAATGAACAGACACAAATCATTAAGCAAAATCTTGGCAAATCAAATCAAATAATGCATAGAAGGCATTCTTCACCATGATCAATTTATCCCTGGGGCAAAAGGATGGCTCAACATCTGGAAATCAATTTGCATAATACACTACATCAACAAAAAGAAAAACAAAAACCACATGATCATATCAATAGATACAGAGAAAGCATTTGACAAAGTCCAGCATCCATTCATGATAAAAGCCCTTGAAAAATTGGGGATTAAAGGGAACATACCTCAATGTAATAAAAGCAACCTACAACAAGCCTACGGCAAACATCATCCTAAATGGAGAAAAACTAAAATCATTCCAATTAAGATCTGGAACAAGGCAAGGATGCCCACTCTCACCACTACTTTTTAACATTGTACTGGAAGTTTCAGCTAGGGCAATAATGCAAGAGAAAGATATAAAAGGGATACAAATAGGAAAAGAGGAACTGAAGCTATCATTATATGCAGATGACATGATTCTCCATATAGAGAACCCAAAAAAATCTACAGAAAAACTACTTGAAATAATAAACCAGTTCAGTAAGGTAGCTGGATACAAAATCAACACACAGAAATCAGTAGCTTTCCTATACGTAAAAAGCCAAGAAGAAGAAGAAGAAATTAAAAAAGCCATTCCATTTACCATTGCACCAAGAACAATTAAATACATGGGAATAAACCTAACAAAACACATGAAAGATCTATACAAAGAAAACTTTAAAATGCTGTTAAACAGGATAGAAGAAGACATAAGGAAATGGAAAGACATTCCCTGCTCATGGATTGGAAGAATTAACATCATCAATATGGCCATCCTTCCAAAAGCAATCTACAGATTCAATGCAATCCGTATAAAAGTTCCAATGACATTCTTTAAAGAGATAGAAAAACAATTGCAGAAGTTCATATGGGATAACAAAAGACCTCGAATATAAAAAAAAAAACCCTGGCCAAAAAAAAAAGAGAGAATGAAGGCCTAACTATTCCAGACTTCAATGTACATTACAAAGCCAAAATAATTAAAACAGCATGGTACTAGTACAACAACAGACAATCAGATCAATGGTACAGAATTGAGTGCCCAGATATAAAACCACACATGTATAGTCAACTAATTTTTGACAAAGGAGGAAAAAACTTACATTGGAACAAAGATAGCCTCTTCAATAAATTGTGCTAGGAAAATTGGACTAAACCCTGCAAAAAAATGAACCAAGACAACATCCTCACACCTTGTGCAAAAGCCAGCTCAAATGGGTAAAAAATTTAAATGTCAGACCTGAAACCATAACATACATAGAAGGAAACTTGGGGAAAATCCTCCATGAAGTATAATTCAGAAATCCCTTTCTGGAAAAATCTACAGATGGGGAAAAAAGTAAGGAAAACATAAACAGATTGGGACTATATCAAACTCAAAAGCTTCTATATAGCAAAGAGATAACAGAAAAAACTAAAAGAAGCCCAACCAAATGGGAAAAAAATTTTGCCCTCCACAAGAGTGATAAGGGTTTAATAATGAAGATCCACAAGGAACTCAAACAACTAAACAAAAGCAAAACAAGAAGCCCAATCAAAAAATGGGGAGAACTAAAAAGACATCTCTCCAAAGAGGAAATACAAATGGCCATCAGGCACATGAAAAATTGGTCAATGTCACTAACAATAAGGGACATACAAATCAAAACCAAAATGAGATACCACCTTATACCAGTATGAATGGCCCACATCCAATAAACGGGCAACAACAAGTGCTGGCAAGGATGTGGAGAGAAGGGAACGAACACTCTTAAACTACTGGTGGGAATGTAAACTGGTCCAACCTCTATGGAAAGCTGTGTGGAGGGCTCTCAAGTTAATGAAAATGGAACTACCATATGATCCAGCAATTGCTCTCTTGGGAATCTACCCAAAGG
>PVHY01022456.1:0-22357 GCA_004024945.1 Uropsilus gracilis
AAAAAAAAAAAAAAAGAAAAAGAAAACAACTGACACTAGACCTCACGATATGAGCTGTCAGCACACTCAAAAGTGAAGTTTCAAAATTCTGAATACCTATAAGCTGAGGGTAAAATCGAGATATTTTCAAACATGAAAGAATTTAGAAACTTCAAACACATGTACTGTAAGAAAATTGCTGGATAATCAATGTTAGCTATGATTTAAATAAGTGAAAATTAAGTTAGTTCCAGGAAATAGGAATTTAATCGAGGAAGCAATAACGGTAAGTTTCAGGACAACCAGTTCAGCCGGAGCTACAGGATGAAGACTGAGATGTAGAATGAGCGAGTGCTTCTAATCAGATACTTAAACAATGGAGAAAATTATCTATAGATATATAAGGTACCTGTTGGAACACCTCTAAAAAGGATCAATAAATCCTTACCAAAACTCACATAACTTGATTTTTGAATCAAACATAACTTAAAGCTTTGGTATGTAAATATCACATATTGGCTTGATGACAAATAAAAAAATCACCACTGTGTGGAGGGATGACAATTTCTTCTGGACAGCCAAAACATGAAGATTAACCCAAAAGGAATAGACTTGTGGGAAAGGGTGGAAGCCAACTATTTCTTCATCTCAGCTATGGTTGCATTTAGCTTATATAGACAGGTAGGGCTTCTGGAGAGGGGGGGCAGGGGAGTTATATTTAAGACAAACACATTACTGAAACATTTTAAAGTCAGATCATTATCTCTGGCAGATACAGTTTGTGTGTGAGAAAGTGTGACAGTGTGATAGTGTGGCAGGATGAGACCCAGAGACAGAAACTGAGGCCAGGCTTTCCCTCTACACAATGAAGACCAGACATGGTGTTAAAACAGATGTCCTGGAAGGAATAGGAACTAAGATCAAATAAGGCCAGACCCTTTCCCAAACAGACACCAGGTCTCAGTGACTTAAGCATATGCATGTGAAAAGGAACGCTAAGGTCCTTTCTTAAGCTTGTAAAACCATAAAACCCAGGAAAGGGGAAATGTAAACAACACTAGCTACATTCCTTGTCTTTGTCTTTGTACCTACTTCTGAAAAACAGCTACCTCCATAAATGTTAACTGCCCCTCGCAAAAAAAAAAAAAAAAAAAAAAAAGTGTTCTGTTCTGTAACTATAATCACTGGTCTCTAAAGGACCTACTGCTCTCTTCCCTGAGGTTGTGTAGGGTAGGACAGTCCCTTAGACAGAAGACTCCAATCTATGTGTCTAGGGGGGGGGACCTGCTACAAAAGAAAAGGATTTGGGAAATAAAAAACTTAGCATAAGTAAATGTTATTTGGCTGAATGTCTGCAGATGGTTCCAGAAAGGAGGCTCCAGGCTTAGACAGTGATTGCTGCTGATTTCCGGCAAGAAGGCAGGGCTGATAACAGATTTTTTTTAATTTATAGAAATTATATATATATATTTCACATCATTGTAATCCGCGGGGGTCACCCACCTCCTTCCCTGATAACAGATCTTAACAGCACGTGTGGTTTTGGTTTTTGGGCTGCTGCCTGCCTCTGTGACTTTTTTTTTTTTCCTTCCCTTTGTCCAAACCTTGATTTTCTCTCATGGATTTAACGAGTAATTGAGATATAACTGTATTTGGGGGTGCTCAAAGAAAAAGGTATCAGATGTTATCTTTTTACTTTTTTGCTTTAAACATCATTATATTGAACACTGTTATTACTAAAGGGATTTTAACTATTAAATGAGACCGATCTTTAATAAGTGTTGAAAGTAGCTTTGATTATTTAAGAGTGATTGAAGACCTGATTGAATTGATCCAAGATTTCATAATGTGGGGGTGGAGGATCTCCTTCACAGAGGACTAGAGGAAGTGCAGTTAAGAGAGAAAATAAAGGGCTCGCTGTTGTTTTGTGTCATATTAATTTCAACTTTCTGACTACATACTGTTACAATACTATCGATTACAAATGATAATGTTATCTTCCCCTTTCCAGAGTCTGTTTCTTGCCTTTAATTATGGTGCTCACCTATCATCACAATCAATCCCAGCACTCAGTGACCCACAAACATAGCACCCATGCAAAGCTAGAAACAGAAGGGGTTTGGGGCTAGCAAAACCACCCCAGAAATAACATAGTGTAGCTAAAGACTAGGGAAAATTTTCTCTCTACCCACGGAGGTTCTCTCTTGGGCTCTTTAACAAAAATACAGGTGTTGAGAGCGAATACATTGTGCACATCACACGGGAGAAACCTTAACAAGGTAACTCAAGCATTAGCTTAGGGCCCCGTGTACAGCATCTCCAACAAAGAACAATAAATTTGCAGAGAAATGACAGGACAAAGAAAAACAGCTCCAGGCCGCCAAAGTGACAAATTGTGGGAAAGAGAGGGGGCAGATTGACCTGCTTCGGAGGCATCTTAATTGCTTTCAGCTCACAAAGATTTCATGTTAAAGGAGTAACTGGGGGTGGTTTCTCTCAGGGCACAGGCAACTTCAGGAATGAGCACAATGTCGGGCGCTTCACAAAGCAAGTCATGAACCGTCCAGACCCGAGACCCCTAAACCTGGGTGTGACTGAGGCACCACGAGGGCCGTTTTCTCGGTAGGGCCGTCTGGATTCGCCTCAAAGAAGGGCGCAGAATGCAGCTCCAGCACAAGAAACCCAGCCGCGGGGTCACTCGCGCAGGCACCCCGCCAAGCTCCTCCGCAGCCCAGGCCGCGGTAGCCTGAAGCTCCGGTCACCCGACCCAAACCCGACCCAAACCCGACCCAAACCCGACCCTGGCCCTAGGCTCGCGCCAGCAGTCTCCTTCCGCGCCCCAAGTCTCCTTCCGCGCCCCAGAGCTCCCCCACCCCTGGGAGCCCCGCTCCGCCGCCCCTCGCGCCACAGTTCGCCAGTCAGGAACAATAACTCCCCTGGGTTCCCGCCCCCCGGGGCGGGGCGGGGCGGGGCCGGGCCGCAGGCCACGCGGGGTGCGGAACCCACAAACGCTGAGAAAAGCCAGACTCTATACATTCTCATCTTGGAAGGCACTTCCAACGGGGGCGCGGGCGCGGACTAGCCGCGGTCACTTCCGGGGTTATCTTGGCGAGTCCGGGGACCTGGACACCCCGCCCGGCTGGGGCCCGGCCGCTCGGCTCAGTCCGTCCGCCCCCAGGGAGGCCCCGCCCGCGCCTCGGCGCGCCTGCGCACTCGGGACCGACGGCCCCGGCGGGCCCCGGAGCCGCAGACCCGGGTCGGTACCGCCGGGCTGACCCCCGCCTGCTCGGCCGCCGCCGCTGCTCTGCTGGAGGAGCCCGCACGGGAAGGCCAGGCTCTGCGGAACTGGCCCACGGGCCGCCGTGGGTTTCCCTGTCGTGAACGCTGGAGGTCCTCAGACGGGGACGGCGCGGGGTGAGCTCGGGGGGAGGAAAGCGGGGCCCCTCCGTGTGGGTGAGGCCTGTGCCGCAGTGGGAGACCCTGCGACCCTGCGCGCTCCGTCGCTGCTGCAACCTCCTCGGCCGGGCAGGAGGGGAAAGCGCCACGAGATGGGAAGAGTAGCTGCACAATGACGGTCCCCAGTCAGACGCCGATCAAGATTCGGAGCGGGCCTCTGGGGTCTGGAAGGACCCCCTGGGCAGAGACGACCCGGCGGGCCGCCCGGGTGGGTGGGCAGATGCGGCGTCCGAACTGCAGCGTCCCCGGACCTGCGAGCCGTACGCAGATGACCACTGACTGAACTGCTCGTGTCCCCTAATTTCCATCCGCGCGCGCGAGTCAGGGCAGCCGGGGTCAAGGGGGCGTGAGGCGGGGTGATGGTCCGGTCTAGAAAAGCTAGGTTGTAACGAACCCCGTTTGCTTCCCACAGCCCTGCCCGTCTCCAGAGAAGGGTTTTGAAGAGAAAACGAATCGTGAGTGCACCTCTAGAAGCCGGGTTTTGTGTGAGCTTGTGCTGCTCCTTTGTTTCCATGAAATGCATGTGATTTTCAGGCGATTGGATTTTTAAATTTTTGTTGCCTTGAAAGTTCCTGCTTATGCTTGGTCTACTCTTTGAATTGGGAGAGGTAGGGAAATTAGGATTGTCTATCAAATTTGGAGGCAGAGCACCTCATTACTAGATAAGCCTTCCCTATACCCACTTTAATGCAGTCCCACAGTTAACCATGTGCTCTCTAGCTAGTGTTTTCCCAGAGGATCTCTGATGATGGAAATACCCTGCTGGAGGTTAATGTGCGTCTTTGTTTTCGACTGTGATTTAAGGATTAGTTTAAGGGTTAGATCTTTTGAATGAGTCCAGAGTAAATATGAAGATTTCCTACCCCCCCACCCCCCCAGGAGTCCACTAATATTACTTTTTGGTGCTTGCAGATGTGGGTGGATGTCTGGTAGCATGGCTTTGTTTTATTTTGACAAAAAAAATTGTATTTGAGGTTTACAACATCTTACATATATTATATACATAAATATATATTGACTGAAATTCAGAAATCCCCACAGTAAAGACTAAATCATCACCCTAGTACTTGGTAAAAGTTTGTTGTGCGCATACACAAAAGGCAACGGGAAAACTGGTAGCAATTAGAATAGGGAACCCTCCTCTTGGAGGGAGTCTGTTGTTAGGAAATACCTTATGAGTGACAGTTTGTTCTTTTTAGTGTTTGGTGATAATATTAGAATTTTTTTTTAATGGCAGAGAATTGGTTACTGGTTACCTCAGATCCAACTGGGGAAACAGTTTTAAAACTTGGTTTGTATGATTAGACTACTTTTGTCTGCTCAGGGAATTTTCCTGGGTGGCCTCCATTTATGTTTTATTTTAAAAATACATTGTAGAAGAGAATGATTGCCACTATCCAGTTAATTAACACATCTATCACCTCCTGTGGATACCCTCCCACTGTTTGTTTTGTGGTGAGAATTCTTAAAATCTACCTTTTGTAAGATTCAAATATATTTCAAGTATAAGATCATTATTATGCCAATAGGCATTTAGGACTTAATCATTTTTACAACAGAATTTGTTTGGGACATATCTTTGGCTAGACTGAGGTGCTCACTGAGAAAAACAGGACTATAGAGTGAAATAATGGTACATACTGTGTCCTTCTAGGGTTTTTCGGTTTTTTTGTTTTGTTTTGTTTTGTTTTGTTTTGTTTTTTTGAGATTAGGTCTCGCTGTTTTTCCCCGGGGAACCGCAGGCTCATGTTGCCCTTGGTACCATGGACTCAAGCGATCCCCAGTCTCAGCTTCCCAGGTAGCTGGTATTATAGGCCCACGCCACCATGCCCAGCTATTTTTTGAGACTTGATCTCCTATGTTGCCTCAGGCTGGTCTTGAACCCAGGGATTCAAGGGATTCCCAGTCTCAGCCTTGCTTTATAGGCTGCAATTAAAAGCATGCGCCACCATGCCTGGCCCCCGCCTAGGGGTTTAAAGGATTGAATTCAATGATGTGGATGTAAATTGCAAAAGCTGTTTACCAAAGATTCGAGCTGTTCTAGATTATATTCCTTAGAGTTCACAGGCTTTAGTCAAACTGGCTTGTTACTATGGAAAGAAAAGAAATTATATCTTTGCACAGTTCTTAGTGAAGATCATGTTTGGAAATCTGTTCTTGCCTGCTAGTATTTTAAAAGTTCAGCAAGTATTTTAAAATTTGTGATTAAAAACATCAGAGAAGCTGGGTGTGGTGGCACGCACCTATAATGCAAGCAGTAGGAGGCAAGAAGACAGGGATAGCTTGAGTTCGCAGGTTCCATACTACCCTGGACAACATAGTGAGACCTGGTTATCGAAAAAGCAGCCAGGCATGGTGGCGGGTGCCTGTAATCCCAGCTACCTGAGAGGGTCAGGCTGGGGATCATTTGAGTCTGCGGGATCAAGACTATCCCAGGCAACATAGTCTCGAAAATAAACAAACAAACAAATAAATAAAAGTTAAGAGACCTAATCTCGAAAATAAACAAACAAATAAATAAAAGTTAAGAGACTCTCCAGGGAAGGACAAAATAAAGATTTGGGATACTATCAAGTAAAGGTAGCACAAAAACATTCAGACTATTTTATGCACAAAATGTTTTATGCAAATAATTTATGTACATTATACTATTTTATGCATACCTAAGTAGTTTTCCTACAATCACATATGTTTTTTGACATATCTTCTAATAACAAAATGTGATAATCATCTTTCTGATATCAAATAAGAATTTTATCTTCATTTTAAGTGACTGTTTAGTTTTCCATTGTATAACCATAGTTTATTTAACTTCCTTGAAGAATATGCATTCCCCCAGCACTTCTGGCTCTAGCATAAATTTCTGTGCATTGTTTTCTGACTGTATTATACAAAGAGTGTCCATTTCCTCCCCACCCTCTAAAAGGAAGTATCAAAATTTCAAATTTGTACCACTTTTATCTAATGTTGGTTACTTACTAATGGGTGATTACTTCTTTCAATAGAATTATTCATGTTCAGGTTCCCTAGATGTACTTTTTCAGCTTGGGTACCAACAAGGATGGGTTGGTGAATTAGATCTTGCAGGCAATAGTGATCATAGAACAGGAAGTGGTTAGTAAGAGTTACCAGTGTGCAAACAAAGTTTTGCCACAGAACAGGCTGCTGGGCACTGTCTGTGCAAGCTGGTCTCACTGTGGCATCTGGACCAGAGCATCAGCATTTCTTGGGGACATTTTTGAAATGTGAATTCTCAAGCCCAATTCCAGACTACTGAATATCAAGTTTTAGGAGTGGGCCCCTGCAAAGGGTGTTTTAATAAATCTTACAGGTGAGTTTGATGCATCACCAAACTTTGATGCTTGTGTCATCACCGGGGGAAGTATATTATAAAATCTGAGATTTTTATAGGTCACACTCTGTATTAATTAAATCAGAAATGTTTGGCAGAGAGAAGGCAGGCTTAAGTATATTTTGAAGATCTGTAGCTGATTCCAGTGTGCAGCAAAGTTTGGGAAATTTTTTTTTTTTACTAGGTCTTACTATGTTATCCGGGGCTGTCTCAAACACACAGACTGAAGTGATTCCTAGCCTCAGCCTCCCAGGTAGCTGGGATTACAGGCGTGCGCCACTGTTCCTGGCTAGTTTGTGAAATTCTTATCTAGATTATTTTCAACTTTAAAAAGCAGCTTGATTTTGGAATTTTAGGTGGAAGTTCTTTTTAATTGGGGTAACCTCTAAGCTGAGAATGGTGATGGATCTGTCCAAGACAGGTGTGGGTAGCCCAATCTCAGGTGCATACCCACCTCTCTGGGCTGGGAACTAACTGTATACCCTTTTATCAAAATTTCCAGGCATGAGCTTCCATACAAGGGAGTCTGTCTTCATCTGGTTGTGTCTGTCCACGTGCATCCAGTTTCTCTGTGACTCAGGGAAAGCATGTATTTGTCCAAACTACCATGACCCTCTCAACTCTGTCTGGGGGTGGAGGGGAGTTGCAGAAATGGACTACTAGTATGGGTTTGTAAATTTGGGGAGCTCCTAAGATAATTTTGTTTTCATGGCTTCCCATTCTTCCCCCAGCTCTGGCTTCTGTGGACTCTGCTTCTATTATAAATGATCCTTAAGACAACCTGACCAGTTCTTACAACTCTGAAATCATGGCTCATGTAAGTTGGTTTATTATTATCATAGTATTCTTGTATCAAAAGTATAGAATTCTATGCCTTAGCATAGAAAAGGAGCATGTCAGTTTCATTAAAAAGTATAGAATAACAGCAACTTTTTTTACACTCTGTAGTTGTTACATTTAAAAACTAAAGTGAAACATGTAATTTTCATGTTTTATGAACTGAATATGTTGTCATTTCAAAGTATAATCATAAAAAATCCTGAGATATTTTACATTCTTCTTAATGTCTTCAATAATTGGTGTATCTTTTATGTGTATAGCACATCTAAATTGGATTAGCCACACTTCAAGTGATTAATAACCATGTGTGTCTAATCTAGCATAGGGAACATTATTTTAGAGAGTTTGTGTAACCTAAATTCTAAATATAGTTTAATATATTTAAAAGTCTAGACGCATCTAAATATAATCAGATCTAACATAGCTATAAAATGGACTATAATATAAATTAAAAATAATCAGCAAAGTATTTATTACAGTGAGGAAAATTGCTTATAATACAACATAATAATTGGGTCTGGAAGAAAGTCTTAATTTTGCACAACCCCTACTATTTTTTTTTTGCACAGTTAATATTTATTCCATCTATGTGTCATATTCTTGTACACTTCACCATTGTTACATAAGGAAAAACAAATGAAAAACTGTATTAAAAATCACTGATGTTATTAAGCAGGGAAACAAATGGAAATATAACAGCCATCAGTAAGAGTTCATTAAAGATATAAAAAGAAATGAAAATTGCTAGAAAATTATGATTCATGCTTTTTTCAAACCAGCAAAATATATTTCTGTATACAACAGAACATAAACAGATGTTATTTTTTTCTGTAATGCAAAGAAATACAAGTTCTTTTTAATGTGTGAGTAGGTAAATGTATCTAATGGTAATTCTACTGAGTGATTACAGGGTGGGCTAGGAACACATTTACGAATTTTGGAGACCTTGTACATTGTGATTCTTTGATTGGGATGGTAGCTATTTTAGCCAAAAAAAAACAAAACAATAAACCACAAACATCACAGAAGTTAGAGAGAAAGGTAAATGAGCCTTCTCTTACATCTTAGCAACATTTAGATAGAGATCACATTTGCAGATGTTCCAGTCTGCTGCAGTGAGCCTTTGGTTCACCTCTCAAATCCTGAGAGCTTGATACACTGTCTAAAGAGAATATGCAGAAGGTATTAAACTCTTAGTAGCTGTGTCTGCAGGGTCTTATAAATGGTCACTATCTTTGGAGAAAGTCCTAATATTTCCTTGTACTCCCTCCTTTCAAGGTGTGACTCCCTGGGTTTTCACATTCAGGAGTCCTTATTACTCTTATCAATGCAATATCAAAAGAATCTCCAGTAAGACACAGCATTGTCTTTAGCCAAAAGCAATTAAGATCACTTTGGGTCTGTCTGTTCAGTGTAATCAGCCTTCATCCTCCTGGTTTGTTTTTTACCTCTTCTCACACAGGCAGAATACCATCCTTAGAGAGGGAATACTCTCAACCAAGTTAAAGTACTCAACAGCTGATCATATTATGGTTGTCCTGAGCCAGGGAGTCTAAGGCTGCAACAATATCAGCCTTCAAGATCAGGAAGGTTAGGTTGCCAAGTTTTGTTTTTATCATTAAAAAACAACAACAGAAACCAGAGTGCCCATCTGCTCTGGAAGGAGGTTTACTGTAGCACTCTAGATTGGCAACTTCAGATGGAATTGTTCCTCTTTTGTAGGCAGGGAATATTTGCAGTTTCACCATCACTATCTTAGCTCAATCTTGAAAATTCGTTTAGAGTTTTAGGTTATTTGAGTAAGTATATTGGTTTATGTTTCTTAAGAGGTTAGAGTCAGTCACATTTGCTGATGTTTGGGGGGCCCATTACAAGCAGTGTTTTCACAACACATTTCAGTTAACTGGGAAATGCTGATAATACCCTGAACATATCTGGGAATAAATAGAGTTTGGCATCCTATATTATATAGGAAGTTTTGTCTAGAACAGCAATGGGCAGACTATAACTTGTGAATCAGGACTGGACCTGTGGCCTGTTTTCCTATAGTTCATGTATTACCTCCATCTTGAAGAAATTATTTTTTTTTGAGAAGGGAAGAGCAAAGGATACATAACAGAGATAATATGTTACATGCAAAGCTAAAGTGCTGTTCCTTTAAGTAAATTAATAATTTTTTCAAATACGTGAATCTGTCATTTCAGGGTTTGGTGATGTTCCGAGATGTGGCTGTAGACTTTTCTCAGGAAGAGTGGGAGTGCTTGGATTCCTATCAGAGGAATCTGTACAGAGATGTGACATTAGAGAACTACAGCAACTTAGTGTCACTGGGTAAGCTTATCTCTGCCAACTAATTTAGAAAGTCACAGAACTGAATGTTAGAGTTGTATTTCTAGAAACTGAGTATCTGCTTTGTAGTCTGGCATTGGGCACCTATTCATGTTTTTGTTTTTGTTTTTGTTTTTGTTTTGAGACAAGGTCTCGCTATTTTTGCCCATGGAACCACAGGCTCACGTTGCCCGGGGTACCACGGACTCAAGCAATCCCCAGCCTCAGTTTCCCAGGTAGCTAGGATTACAGGCACGCGCCACCACACCCAGCTATATTTTTGGAACTAGGTCTCTACGTGTCCCCAGCAGGACTCAAACTGTGATCCCTGGTTCCAGCCACGGCTTGGCCCCCTATTCATGTATTAAATAGGACCTTCAGCTGCCCTCATAATTCAGTGACCCCTATCTCTTCCTTTGCCTGATCTGTAACTATCTTTAAAGACAGCTGGATTAAGGTCTTAGCTACTCAAAGCAAGGTTGTTATCAGAGAAATCTGGTTTCCTATGATATGGTTTGTTCACTCACCCGCAGTATGGGTTGGAAAACAGGTGTCTGGCTCTCTATAAACAGGGCACTTGATACTGGGCTGGGTCACCCTGTGGTTAAAACTCAAGTGGATGCATGCAGTATACTGCTGCATGTCATCTTTTAGTTAGTGCTGGAAAGTTTAAAATACATGAGCTTTGTGCTGAAAATTAGATGAATATCCTGGCAAGAAACTCTTTTTCTTACAGCAAAATATCATTAAACAGTAAAAATAGTACCTACAAAGCATAGAGAGTGCTTACTTTGTATTAGGCATTCAGCAAACTCATTATTTCCCTTTTACAACTGAGAAAACTCAGGCCTTGGCAACCTAGATGATAGAAACAAGACTTGGAACTGATACTCACAATCATTTTTCCCCTGAAGAAACAGCCTCTGTTGAGGCTTAAATTTTAATCAGATTATGTTCCTGTTTTTGTCATTTCTTTGTGCTCCTGAAGTCACTCTAATATGAGTAGTTTTTAATTTTCTTAACCGTCCTAAAGGCTTGATCAAGTAAATTATTTCTTTATTGTTTCATTATTTTTTTTCAAGCAGGCTGCCCTATTTCTAAGCCAGACGTAATTACCCTCCTAGAGCAAGGGAAAGCGCCCTGGATGGTAGTGAGGAATGAGCAAAGATGCTGGAGCCTAGGTGAGTAAGTGCTGATCAGCAAGGGTGATGGCACACACAGCCCTTACTGTTGATTTTGGAAAAAAGACCTGAAACCCAGGAAGAAAACTTAGGTCTCTGCAGGAGGTTCCAGAAATCTGATCTGTACCTCCACTTACTGCCTGTTTCTTCACTCTCCAATTTCCACTCATTTCAATGTGGGTAAGCTTTCTTCCCTAATGGCACCCATTTAGTCTACATTTTGGATTTAATTCCTTTCCATTGCATCTTTGTATTTTGCCTTTTATGTAAATATTCATTGCCTCTTTTCATGGACTTTACATGGCTGTAAGGATGTCATGTAATGAACAAACATGGGTCACCACATGTATGAAGTGATTGCGATCACGTGAGAAGACATCACATTGGCAGGAATGGTATGTAAGAATATGGAGAATTATATTAGGTATGTAAGAGGAACCCTTTGAGACTCCAGCTGGTCAAAGAACCTTTTGAGCATCCATAGTTATAACTGTGATACAGCATAACACATGAAATATACTTGAATCTATAAAAAACCTAATAATACCAGCCAGGTATGCCTGTAAGCGGCAGCCTGGGAATCCGCGGCCGGGGCCAGGGATTGCGGTTTGAGTCCCACTGGGGGCATGTAGTGAGACCTAGTTCCAAAAATATATAGCTGGGCATAGTGGTGCATGCCTGTAATCCCAGCTACCTGGGAAGCTGAGACTGGGGATTGCTTGAGTCTGTGGTATCCCGGGCAACCGTGAGCCTGTGGTTCCACAGGTGAATAGTGAGACCTAGTCTAAAAAAAAAACAAACACCTAATAATGCCAATAGTAAATTGGAAACTACAAGAATAGTATTGGAAACTAATAGAGAACAAACTTGGGAAACAAAATTTAAAGGAAAAGAAATATTTACCCTGTTCCTTGGGTAAATCCTGTAATAAATACAAACATATGAATGCTTCAAAATAGAGGAGAGTGAACTGGTGTGTATAGGCCAGGACAGGGTACAGGCTAGTAGTGGTTGTTCCTTTTTTTTTCCCCCCAGCATCCCCCTCTCCCAGGTTAGTAGTTGTTGAGACACAGTCTTAAATATATGGACATTTATTATACTGTTGTGTCTACTTTCATATGTTAGAAATGCTTTACAGTAAGGGTTTGCTTTATTTTAAAATTATTGGGAGATAGGAGAAAAAGATGAGAGATGAGACAATGGTGAAAGTAAATATATACCACTATTTGGAGGAATCTTGCCATAAAGCAGATACATGACAAGACTACTCCAGGCAACATACCGAGACCTAGTCTCAAAAAAAAAAAAAAAAAAGGAAAAACTATTATGGTCTTTTATTTTGATGTTTGATATTGACTAACTTTCCTTTTGGAGTACTGGTTTTTAATATTTAATTTGCGACTAAGTCACTGGAAACTGCTGGTGCCATACTTTATAAATAGCAGCCTAAGAAGTATTTACTACTGTTAAAGCTGTTTAGCTAATTACTGGTCATTTTATATATCATTTACATCTTATATTGTCAAAGAAAATTATTGCTAGGCCGGGCACGGTGGCTTGTGCTTGTAAGCTTCAGCCTATGAAGCGGCCGGGGCTAGGAATTGCGGTTCGAGTCCCGCCTGGGGCCCGTAGCAAGACCTAGTTCCAAAAAAATAGCTGGGCGTGGTGGTGCGCGCCTGTAATCCCAGCTACCTGGGAAGCTGAGGCTGGGGATTGCTTGAGTCTGTGGTACCCCGGGCAACAAGAGCCTGCGGTTCCATGGGCAAAAATAGCAAGACCTAGTCTCAAAAAAAAAAAAAAAAAAGAAAATTATTGCTATAGTTTTATATTGATTTCTTGGGTGAGATGATAGAGACAAACTGACAAACAGGAAGAAAGAGAAGAAAAGTAAGAGGGAGGAAGAAAGATACAGATTTCATAGCAGTATTTCCTGTGTCATTCATTTACCTGTCTAATCCAGGTATTTACCTATCTGATCCATGAATTTATTTTCATAAATCAGTAAAATCTCTCATCAGCTTGGCTGTGAAAGCTTGAGAAATACCACTCATGATTGTGAAAAGTAAAAAATGAGTTATAGTAGAGCTAGCTACATATGTCAATGGCAAGGATAACTGGAATGATAAGTTTAAGGAAGTGCCCATTTTCCATCTATATGTTTATTTTCCCCCCCCTCCATCGATATGTTTAACTGGGGTAGCATAGATGTGCTTTTGTTCACCATCTCTATAGGTAGTGATAAAAAAAAATATTTAATCAGTGTGTGGTAATGGAGGCAAGGCAACATCTACAATAAATACTAGCTCTGGGAGCTACTTTGCGCTAGAGGATTGTTAATGATAAGTTAGAGACTGTTTTCTGCCCTTGGTGAGGTACATAGTGAGAAAATAAAGAGATTTAGTAGCCAGTGAAAAGCTCTGAAAAATAGAATGACTATGACACTCTAGGAACTGAAAAAGGGAGGAGTCAGAGACAAAAGGAACAAATTAGATAATGTCTTGATATGTTGCCCATGGTATGTATACTTTGTTCCAATTGAAAATAAAAAATCATTTAAACCTTTCACAGATTCCCCAGCTATGATCTGTATCCAGATAATCTGATCTTAACTCATGTTCTTTATTTCTCTTAACATTTGTTCAAAGTATATGATTATTTTAGCATTTATTAGCCCATTTACTTCAACTGGGCTTTATTTTCTATTATATATATATATATAAAATATATATATATATAATATATATATTATATATATAATATATATTATATATATAGCTTCATTTTTCTAGAATAACAAAGTAGCATGTATTTTTCTTGTTTTCTTTCAGATTGGGAATCCAGATATGACTTTAAAAAGTTATTCAAAGGAAAGGGTACCTATGAAATGGGTTTATCTCAGTGGGAGATAATGGAAAGAATTAGAAGTTGTGGCTCTGAAGATTCCTTTTTCAGAAAAGATTGTGGATTTAAAAAGTTAACAGGACAAGGGGGTTCTCAAAAGGGATATTTCAGGCAAGTGAAAAAAACCACCTCTGAAAAAATGCCCACTTTCAGAAAACTCAAAACTCTTACTCTGTATCAGAGAATTCATAATAGAGAGAAGCCCTATGAATGTGGGGAGTGTGGGAAAGCTTTTAGGGTGCGTCAGCAACTTACTTTCCATCAGAGAATTCATACTGGTGAGAAACCCTATGAATGCAAAGAGTGTGGAAAAGCTTTTAGACAGAGTGCCCACCTTAGTCGACATCAGAGAATTCATACTTCTGACAAACTCTGTGAATGTAAAAAATGTGGAAAGATCTTTACGTGTGGTGCAGATCTTCGAGTACATCAAAGAATTCACATTGGTGAGAAGCCCTATGAGTGTAAGGAGTGTGGAAAGGCTTTTAGAGTTCGAGGACAACTTAATCTCCATCAAAGAATTCATACTGGTGAGAAACCCTACGAATGTAAGGAATGTGGGAAAACCTTTAGACAGTATGCACACCTTACTCGTCATCAGAGACTGAATATTGCTGAGAAGTGCTATGAATGTAAGGAATGTGGACAGGCTTTTCTGTGTAGTACAGGCCTTAGAATACATCACAAACTTCATACTGGTGAAAAACCCTATCAATGTAAGGAATGCGGGAAGGCCTTTAGAGTGCGGCAACAGCTTACGCTTCATCAGAGAATTCACACTGGTGAGAAGCCCTACGACTGTAAGGAGTGTGGGAAGACCTTCAGTCGTGCCTATCATCTCACTCTCCATCAGAGAATTCATACTGGTGAGAAACCTTATGAATGTAAAGAATGTCAAAAGTTCTTTCGTCGTTATTCAGAACTTATTTCGCATCAGGGTATTCATATTGGAGAGAAACCCTATGATTGTAAGGAGTGTGGGAAGGCCTTTAGACTCTTCTCACAACTTACTCAGCATCAGAGTATTCATTTTGGTGAGAAACCTTATAAATGTAAGGATTGTGAGAAGACTTTTAGACTGCTCTCACAACTCACTCAGCATCAAAGTATTCATACTGGTGAGAAACCCTATGATTGTAAAGAATGTGGGAAGGCCTTCAGACTTCATTCCTCCCTTATTCAACATCAGAGGATTCATTCTGGTGAGAAACCATATGAATGTAAGGAATGTAAGAAGGCCTTTAGACAACATTCACACCTAACATACCATCAGAGAGTTCACAATGTAACTAAATAATTATAAAAAAGCTTTCCGTTGTGAATTTTGTGTGTGTAGACACTAGACAATAAATTCTAGAGGAAAAGAATGTAGGCATCCCTTTTTATGCATGTGATGAACTTAACAAAGGTGGTTTTATTTAAATGAAAGAGTGTTAATTCAACGAATTTGTGGAAGTCTCTGATCATCACCATTCAAACCATGTTAAGCTAGAGAAGCTTTGTTTTAGAAAGAAACCCTTACAAATGAATGAGAACACTGTTACCATTCTCAGACAGCCTACCAGGTTATATCAATTAGGAAACCTGTATTGACAATATTACAGAATATTAAGAAATTGTTAGGTGTGATAATTGCACTGCAGTTATTTTAAAAATGTCTGTTAGAAACTGTGACGTTTGTACATGATTAGATATAACATAGAGGAGTTTCCTTTTTAAGACATTCATGCCAAAAAAAAAAAAAAAAGATAGCTTAAGTTTGTCAAAATGATGGTAAGATATGTATGTCTTGGGTATGTGGCTTTTTGTTTTTGCTATTTACTTTTGTGTATTTGATATTTTTCATGTTTTCAAGATAAAATTAACTATGAAACTACAACCAGTTTGAATTGAATCTTATTTTTAGATGTCTGCACATCAAAACTTGTGGGTATTGCCAAAACTCTACACATGTCTTAAATATGCTCCATTTTATTTGTGAAATTAATATTGAGGATCTAGATTTTATTTAATTCACCTACTACTACATCTATTATTATAGTACCTGTCACAAAGCACTGAAATATTGAGTGAAATGAAGTATGATGACCAGGTGAAGCATGATAAACTGAAATATGCTGAAGCACAGTGACCTAAGAAATACAGCCTAGGGATTTAGATGAACAATCTGTGACTTACTAACTTAGTTTACTGGTATGCAGCCCAGTTTCTCCTTGAATCTTCCTCATTCTGTCTTTGTCACATCAGGCCATATACAATCACCAGTGATAACCCACTGGAATACCAGTGCATGTAAAGAGTATATAAAGCCTTAGCTTCCTAGAAGGGGCACTCAGCCTTGGGATGTGAATCTGCTGAGTCAGTACCGGTACTAATAAACCTGTTTGTTGCCAGCCCTGATGTCCCCGTTCCCCAAGTGCCAGTTTTCAGAATGAGTGAAAAAAAAAGTTACTACAACAAAATGGAAATTAATGAAATATACCTGAATTATCCAACAAGATAGCAACAGGCAACATGTTGAGCACTTGAACCGGAATTGTTGTAAAATTGAAATGTGGCTAGTAGAAATTAAAATGGTGCTAAGTTTAAATACACAGGTTTAGAAGACAATTATTTTCTTACCAAGCGATGCATTTCAATTTTCTAGCATTTCTCTGCTGTAATTGGGAACCGATGCTATTCAGTGGATTGCATCATTACATATTAGAGAACCCAGTTTAAGTGTTTCTGCACCCAAAGAGTATACTTACAGAGGCTTTCTTGGCTTTACCCTGAGTCATGTTGTTTTGTTTTTATCTTCATAAAAGTTATCCAAGGTTAAGGAGCCGTGCGTGGTGGTGTGTGCCTTTAATCCCAGCCTTGGGAAGCTGAGGCTAGGAATTGCTTGAGTCCGCAGGTTTGATACTACCCAGGGCAACATAGTGAGACCTAGTCTCAAAAAAATAGCCGGGCATGGAGGTGTGTGCCTATAATACCAGCCTTGGGAAACTGAGGCTAGGGATCACTTGAGTCTACAGGTTCAGGACTACCCTGGGCAACATAGCGAGAGCTAGTCTCTAAAAAAAAAGTTATCCATGTTTAATATTTGATTCATTTTCATAGTGTCTAGCCTATAGATGTTTGGGGACACAAAGGCACTTTTCCACTGTGTCCTGTTAAGTTCAAGTTTGCAATGCTTCAGATAACAGAATTCTCTGAAAAACCATTTTCTTTACATTTCACTGTGTTTTATATACATAGGGTTTACTCAGCCAGAAAAAAAGATTACCTCTAAGAATTTTAAAAAACTGATCAAGCCTGACATTGCGAGACTCAGTAAGTTGGTATTTCATCGTAACTGCTTTCTAAAGTTATAAACTAGTTTTTTTGTTTTTTTTATCCTCAAACTTTCTTTGTCCCAGAACTGCTCCCAAATTCCCCCATTTCTGGAGGTATGCCAACCTGCTTCCTACCGTTCACCCTAGTTCCCTATCTAGAGCAGAGATGGAACCAATATGCATTCTCCAGAGCTACCTCATCATCCCTTGACAAATCTGCAGTTTGATGAAAGAATGAGTCCACTTGACTGCACTTGGGAAAGTTCTGAACATTTCTACAGACCTAAGTCTAGACAAAATTTGGACTTAGTGTTGACTAGCTTCAATTTAAGTGTGTTGTAAAACTTCAGACTTTGTGGTACCTTTAGGGCTGGGTGAGGCAATGATTGTGGACTGCTTAAAGATCAATAAAGGAGTCTTCCCTGGGAATCCCAAAGAGGTGAACACCTGTAGCATTCTGTATCTGAAGGGATGGGCTGGCTTCATATGCCATGTAATGTATACAACTCTGGATTAACCCACAACTGCATATTCTGACTTGGGAACAAGAAAGTTGTAGGGAGATGGCATAAAAGTAAGATGATGTGTAAGGATACTTCTAAAGGAGCTCCTAACAACCCCCGTTTCCTGCTTCCTACCCTCCTATAATTCCCTTACAGCAAAATGGATGGAGTTTGAGGAATTCTGTGTGGTAAGCCAAGTCAGAACGACAAATACTGGACATTTATGTAGATGAATGTACAAAGTGAAAAACTAACAACCACAAGGGCTTTGAGGTTAAGAGGGATGGTACAGAGAAAAGGAGACAAGGGAAGCTAAGTGATGGAAATAGGAAGAAATATTTTTAAATAATAAAATTCATTGCTTACGTTTAAAACACTGAAAAGACTATACAAAGAGGGACACTAAAAACATGAGAGATATTTCAGAGCAGAATTTTGTAAAGGTCCAACGGACCCATGCAGAAAAAAATTAGATAAATAAAAAAATAAGAAAAATAATTAAAGAGCGTATTTAATCCCTAATATATCAAAGTATAATAAATATAATTAACTTAAATATACTATTTAAGACAAATATTAGTATAGCAGATTAAAAGATGTGATGAAAGCAACAAAGCATGATTTTGTGAAAATATGAATTCAAAAACATAGAAAAAAGCATGTTACCAATATAAGAATGAAATGAGATCTCACTATAGAAACTTTGACTTCAAGTGGATAATAATGAAAAACGTGCACACTTCAATTTGACAAGTTATATGAAATGGATCCATTACTGAGAAAACATAAACCACCAACTCACACAGTATGAAGTACATAATGTGATTAGTGCCATCGCTAAGGAAATTGAATACATAATTTTAAAAACAAAAAAAATTTTGCTGGGTACATTCTTTCTTTAGAGATTTACCAAACATTTGAAAAAGAATCAACACCAATTTTTTAAAATCTCTTCCACAAAACAGAAGAGGGAATACTTACAAATTCATGTTATTAATTATCCTAAAATTACCATTTTTTGTAACCCTGAAATCAAAGCAGACAAAGACAGGGGGAAAAAATGCTGCAAACTAGCATTCTTCTAGTTTCTTCTAGCATTCTTCTAATACTTAAAATATTACTAAATAGATTCAATCACACACATATACATATATATGAATACTCATCAAATAGGGTCCTAATATATAAGAATTATACAATGACCAGAAATGCAAAGCTGGTTCAATATTGGAAAATGAATCAATGTAAACTATCATATATACAGTTCAAGAATACTTTTTCTTTCTCATTTTATTAATAAACCTCTCCTTTTAAAACGTAAGAAACAAAATTTTAAGAACAAAAGCACATGATCAAATTAGTCTGCAGAAAGCATTTGACAAAATTCCATAGCCATTTATAACAATTCTGAGAAATATAGGCATATAGATAATATTCAATTTAATGAAGAGCATCTATAAAATCCCTAGAGCTAGTGAAAAACTTGCAATTCTTATTCAAAATAGTGCTAGGTTTTCTAGCCAGCACAGTAAGGAAAAAAAATATATATGTATGTGAAAGTAAGAAATAAAAGGTGTCTATTTCCATAAGACATTATAGCTGTTTTCTTAGCACAATGGGCATGCCATCAGTATCATAACCAGATGACAAGATTATGTACAGAGCTCATTCAAAGGAATATACATAAACCAGGGAAACAAACACCTTTTAGAACTAATAGGTGAATTTAGCAAGGTTTAGAATGGGAGATAATTATGCAAAAAATGAACTTTATTTCTATGTACTGGCAGTGAAAATGTGGATAGTGAAATTAAAACTGCAATTTCAATTCACTATAAAAAATTATTTGGTATAAATATAACAAGATATAAAAAATGCACAATGCAAATTAAGCAGTCAAAGACATACTGCCTGTTTGGATTGGAAGACCCAACATGGTAAGGATATAAGTTCTTCCCCCAAACTGAAAACGGATACACAGGTTTAACGTACCTCATATCAAAATGCAAAGCAAAGATTTTTAAAGATATAGACAAGATTGTTCTAAAATTTATATTAAAGGCAAATAACTAAATAGCTGAAACATTTGAAAAAAAAGTGGGAAAATATTCTAAAAGTTTTATTAAACGCAAATAACTAAATAGCTGAAACATACTTGAAAAAGAACGAAGTGGGGAGAATCTATTCTATTCCAAGGTTCAGGTATCCACTAGTAGTGAAGACAGTGCTATTGCTGAGTCCGATGGAGAGATTAATGGAACAGACAAAATAACTAGGAAACAGAGTACCTGTCTGAATCTAAACATGCTTGAGTTCTGGCAAGGTTCAGAAGCAATTCAGTGAAGGAAAAAGTTTTGTCAGATGGTGCTGGAGCATCTGTACATCCCCACCACACACAAAGGAATTTCGACTAACAAAAGTCAACTCAAGATGGATATGATAAATGTAAAACATAAAACGATATTTTTAAACATAAAAATCTTTAGAATCTAGGTGGAATCCTCAGTATTTCACACCAAAGCATGTTCTGTAACAGAAAGATGGGTAAATTAGACCATCAAAATTAAGAATTTTTGCCTGCAACAAACCCTATTAAGATAAAACGGGAGAAAATATTTGGCAACCATATATATGACAAAGGATGCCTATCTGGGATGTTTATAGATAAAGCACACATAGTGAAGTAGAGGAAGCTCACAGGGAAATAGGGTCTGCGGTCAGACATAGACAGACCCTTCCCCCACAATACAGCAGATCATGGTGACAAGCAGGGTTAAATTCTTGCCTTAAAGTGGAAGCTCCCAAGGTCATTGCTCAGGTGCTTGTTAAATTTAGGAGAAGGTCTAGAAGACAGCAGATAAAGATAAGGGGGTCACTGCAAATGCTACAAGAACCATATTTTTTGCTACATGGTTGCTTTTAACGTGCCATTCTACTTCTGTAAGCATGCTTGCTGTAAAAACCCCTCTTTCCTGAACGTGCACTTTTCTCTCCCCTGAGGCTGTGCCAGGAAGGGACAGTCCCCGCCCCATTGCTAGGCTCATTTTCAGTTAGACCTGAAACTGGGGCCTGTGTCTAGGGGGTAACTTCCAAGAATAGTGCTGGCGGAGGACACTTGGGAAATAAGTAAGCCTCACGTGGCTGCGCCCTCTCGAGCAAAAACGGGGCTGTCCCTGCCACTGTACCCAATCCCCAGCTCTGGGAAATCGGGACCCTGCCGCCTGGAATTCTGCAGTTCTTTCAGTCCTTTACTACATGACAATGCAAATCAAGCAAAGATCTGTGCAAAAACATACTGCCTGTATGGACTGGAAGACTAACATGGCAAGGATGTCAATTCTTTTCCCAAACTGAAAGCTGATATACAGGTCTAACACAACTCATACCAGTATAAGGGCTAACACAACTGGCATCACCACAAGACTCATGCTCTGGCAACCTCTTTGATATTTTGGGGAAATCTGGGGAGTCACTTAAATAAAACGAAATAGGTCGGCTTATAGCACAGGAGCGTGAGATGCTCGCTTCCAGCCGAGGTGTCTCCGAGCCCGCGGGGGACTAGACCGCAGAACTCAACCACCGACTCCGATTTCTCCAGGACTACATTTCCCGGAGGCCACCGCGTCCGCCGCCGTTCCGCACCCTTGAGCCGTGACGTCTGGATGCCAAGAGCCGTCCACGAGGCCGGGTGAGTGCCTGTCCACACGGGCCGCTCGCCGCGGCCTGGGTGCGGCTTCCAGGGAGGAGCCCCCTCGCGGCGCGGGGGGCGCGGGCAGTGCCGGCCGGGGTCACTGCTGATGGCAGTGGGGACCCGGCCGGCTCTGCACTGCGTTCCTTTTAAGCTACAGCGCTCCAGGTGAGTTCCTTACGGCAGTCGGAGGGGGTGGGTGTCCGTGCCCTGCTTGCTGGCATAATCTGCGCAGCCACTGGAGCTGAGCGCGGCGGGGACGTGGCGCCTTTAGCTGTGTCCTCCCGCGCGCAGCTGAGTGTGCGCTGGGCCCGCTCCGCCCGCAACATCTACCTTTGGACTTTGGTTCCGGGCTGACCCCGGGAGGTATCGGCATCAACGTGCTGTTGTGTGTGTGTGTGTGTGTGTGTGTGTGTATTTGACGTAATTTGTGTACGTGCTATCGTGTGTGTGTGTGTCTGTGTTTGACGTAATTTATGTGCGTGTGGGAGGGGTGTGTGTGTATGGTGGACTGCCGTTACATACCATCACGGTGTATGTCTGTAGGTGTAGGGAGTGTAGGATTGTGTGCGTGTGTGTTTGTGTGTGTGTTCGTGTTAGTGGCTGCTGGGTGCTTTCTGCCCCGTCTTCTCCATTTGTGACAGTGACTGTACAGCCAGATGAAAATTAAGCAGTTTCAGCTTCCACAGTTTCATTCACTTTGCAGAGAAAGACTATTTTGCAGATGTCCCAAAAAAAGAATTTACTCCTGGCAGTGTCCCCGGAAGGGAAAAGACCTATTAGCCTGATTCTTTTTTCTACCTTAGAGCTCG
>PVHY01022457.1:0-22390 GCA_004024945.1 Uropsilus gracilis
TCCACCCTCCCCCTCCACTCTCACCATGGACCTATCTCCCCTGCTACCCTCCCCATGACTCACCTCCCCCTCCCCCTTCCCCTGCACCCACCTCCCACTCCATCCTTTCCATGCACCCCCCCTCCCCTCAACCCTCCCCATGGCCCCACCCTCGCCCTTTTATAATTGTCTCTACAAAGGAAGAGATGGGAAAGAACAAACATGTAGATCCAGTTCCACCCCCACCACCAAGCAGCCTATCCTGATGGTGCAGGAAAGGGGAGGGTCCTTACCCTTTGGTGGGAGAAGGAACAGCAATCACTTGAGAAGAGAGAAAGATGTTGGGTGCAGAGCAAAGGAAAGGGGGTCCTGTTGTGGCAGCGGGAGGCTGAGGGTTGGGAGGAGGAGGAGGATGAAGTGAGTGAAACTTAAAAGACTGTGGCATTTTAGGGAGAGCCCCAAAGACTGAAACCCTAAGCCTGGAAAGCAGTGGTGTGGAGAAGTCCGATTTCGCATGAGCCTTGAAGGAGGAACAGCAACCTAGGTGCCTTGTGCAGGTCACAGCCTTGATGATCCCCAGCTCAGAACAAGGCTGCCTCCCTAAGGGGGTAATTAGGGTTTGAAGGACTCGATGCAAACACAGACTTGGGGCTGAAGTGGGGCCTCTGATGTCAAACACCAAGGGCCATAAGGGTGGGCGCATCTGCGCAGAGAGTGCACTGCAGACATCAGAAGAAGAGCACCTGTCACCTGCTACCTGTTACCCACTGTGTCCCATCACTGCTTCAAGCACCTACAGTTTATTGGATAGTCTGACACAATGAGCCATGCCATGGAATCGGTACTGTTGCTGCATCATTCTTGTGTGCGTGCAATTTCTGTTCCTACAGAAGAAAGTGGAGAGGGGGAAGGTAACGGTAAACGTCTGGATTTTACTTGGGATTACAAGATTGAGTTTTCTGTCAGCCTTAGGCTAATTTGACATATTGACACAGTGGTGGATTATTATCTCTATTTATCTGTCTCTCTCTCTCTATCTATCTCTCTCTCTATCTATCTATCTCTCTATCTCTCTATCTATCTCTCTATCTCTCTATCTATATATCTATCATCTATCTCTATCATCTATATCTATCTATCTCTCTATTTCTCTCTCTATACCTATCTATCTATCTATCTATCTATCTATCTATCTATCTATCTATCTATCTATCTATCTATCTATCTATCTATCTATCTATCTATCTATCTATCTATCTATCTATCTATCTCTATCATCTATATCTATCTATTTATCACTCTATACCTATCTATCTATCTATCTATCTACCCAATTCCCTATTATATATCAATCTCTACATTTCTTGCACAGCCCAAAACAGGGCTGATCTCAGAGTCAATGTCTTAAAATGCACTCATTGCAGCCAAAATGCACAGAAGTGACTCGTCGCTAATTCTGAAGGAATTGCATTCCTTACTAGCTTGATTTGATCTGTGCAAAATTGATGTCTGGGCAGAATATATTTTAGAACCTCTGCCCCACACTGGCAGCCCATTCAGAGACACGGCAGGCCCCACAACACTTCCCTACCCTGCTGAAATCACAAATTGGATTATGCCATAGCTGTCGTTCAAACTCACAGGGAAAATAGGCTGATAAATGTCAGCTGCTACTGGGCTGCTTAATTGTTTTGTTTTGCCCGAGGGCCAATGTGATAAGGTACAATTTATCCACTATCGTGTCATGGCCAAACAAATATTCAACAAGTGCTGATTAAAATCCTTTCCCAGACAGCAATACAACTTCAGTGTCGGTGACAGCTCACATACACATATAGCCTGAATGGAGAGTTATAAGAAAGACGCATCTTGGATTGGAACTCCTGAATGATCCACATGCACGGAAACAAATGCATGCAGATTAAAACAACTAAGAGGCAAGCATCAGAATGCAGTGGGATGTCTTTCTTTTTGCAATGTGACTTTAGCAACTGCCATGTGTGGGTGGTAAGAACGTGCATGAATCCAGGCCTAAGAATCGCATTTTAGAAGTGCTGCTTTTTTCCTTTGGCTTGCTGTTTGGTTTTGCCCATTTTGACTTGATTTCAAAGGCACACAATATTTTCTGCCCAAGTATCCGGTTCTCTCGCTAGTAACCATGCCCATAAGACCATGCAGACGCCACAAGTCGGAGGTTCACTGCATCACATATTACATTGCCCAGATGGCACAGACGCATGCCAGCTGGCTGTGTCTGGAAGGCCAACTCGGCCTCCCAGAAATTGGGGTTTGTAGGGCCACATCCCAGGCTGAGTCTCCTTGCCTGAAACTCAATGAACAACATCAGGACCATTCAGGGAGTGAAAGATGCTTAGAGTTTTGAGGAGCAGGGAGAAGGCACATTCCTCTCTGTTCTTACTTCCACACTCTGTCTGAATGAGGAAACCTGTGCTGGATCACAGGGCATCAGCAAATGAGTGAAAATTCATTTTTGACCACCACTCAGTGTCTTGCATCTATCCAGCAGCTTTTCAGTTCACATGACAGCAGATTTTCTTATAATCCTTTATGCATTTATTTCTTAATAGAACATATATAAACAGCAATATTTGGCTTATTCATATAATATAGAATATATATAGTATAGAATTTCATAATATAATATAGAATATCACAGATCAACTGCACCTCTATTTAAATGTCGCGAAGGAGGATCCTGATATTTTTAAACGTGTATGCACACGTACCTATTCATGACTTCTGGGCTGCGTATCAAAGTTTGTATCCTGAATTGTTGCTAAGTCACCACCGTAATTGTCTCAACATTGGGGTGAGGGTGCCCCGAAGGTTTTTCTCCTTCCCAGCTGGACTTCTGGAAGACACTCTTCACCTCTCTCTGCAGTGTCAATCCCCACTCACCTCATGTTTGGGGTTCTCACTGCTCCGCAGAAATTGAGCCTCCTGTGTAGATAGGATACCTGCCTTCTTCCACTACAATTTATGATTCCTTCTCCCCTGAAACAAGAGTTTCTCTCCTTGATTTTGTGAACAATTCTCTTGGGCATCTCTCCTCCCCCTCACTCTCTTTTTCTCTCTATCTTTATCTCTCACTCTCTCTCAACCTCTCTTTCTTGCTTCCTCTCTCTCTTTTCTCTTTTTTCAGCTACTGCCTTCCCCTATGTCCCCTGCAGGTGGTTCTCTACCGGCCCTCCCAGTTGTCCTGTTTGCCCTATGACCCTGCTTATGTTGATGCTAACACCTCAACCTCCAAAGGAGGATGAAGGGTGTGTGTGTGTGTGTGTGTGTGTGTGTGTGTGTGTGTGTGTGTTTGGTTATCTAAGTACAGGTCCATCCTTCACCCATCCTTTCTCACTTTAGTTCCCAAGATGCTGGTAGCCAAATACCTGCACTACGGATCATTTCCCCAAGTTCCAGTCATCCTCAGGCATATGAAGTGACTCTGCTTATCCTCTGGCTGTGTCCCCTAGGGATCCCAAGCCATGCCACACACCATGCCAGACAGCAATTCTGTCCTCAGAAATGCAGCAGGCTGCTCACCAGCTGTGGAGATGCCAACTCTCCAGTCAGACCTCACTGCCCCCAGCCCCATCATGTCGTCCACTTGGAAGCCCTAAGGCATCACAGGTTTCATCTTCCAAAGGAGGAATAAAGGGCAAACTATGCACAGGTCTCCATTTCCATCCCAAGTAGTTGCCAGTCCTTTCGTTTTCTATCTTTTCCTTTTCGACTTAACTTTCAGTAGCTGATCATCTTTCCCCAAGTTTTATTGCAGCTAAATTTTAAGTGTCTTACCTTCTTCCTCTCCACTCCCATTAACATTTACCTCAGATGACTAACGGCTATAAAATGGTCACTGCCAACTTAAAAAAAGATCGAAAGTAATGATGACAAATGACAGTGGCTTTTCAATAAGTGATCATTGATTCACAACCTTCCCTTGAGCCGGTATAAAGTACAGTTGGTGCTAAGTGAATGTGTTATCTATATCTTAGAACAGGAGGGCTTAATAAATATTTCTATCTTTGAGTTTTAAGGTAGTGTTGCTACCTATGAAAATGTGCTGTTAAATTCTCTTTAAACAGTTAAATTCTCCTCCAGCCCCACTAAGAGAAATATTATGGAAAGACGAAACTGCTAACAGACTGACTAAGGTTTAAGTCTAAAGTGAAATATTAAGCCAAAACCTGGCTCTGCCACTCATGAGTCATCCACTGATAAAGAATTAGCCTATCTGGTTGTGTGCTTGCTCTTGGCAAGGTGGTGGCAGTCAAAAGATGCTTACAGCCTAGTGATTGTTCATGGCATGCATAGGTATGGACCTGCAAAATATAAAGACTCCAAGAAAGACTAACATCTTCTTAATAGACTTAGTTAAAGGTATTCAGGATTCTTCTTCCTGACATTTAAACACATGTGCAGTTGATATGCGAGCAATTCCATATTAAGTAACTAGGCCAATTATAAAGCTCCTAACCCTATATCAACCATTGATGACCAAAATGGAAGGGGAAGGAGGGAAGTAAGAAAGTCAGGGAAAGGGGAGAACTGTGAGGCACAAGGAACAGTTGAAATTTTAGGGGTGAACTTAAGGTGGTGCATGCACACGTGGATTACGAATGATGCATCTGTTATATGTAGCATAAGTAGGATATAACGTGCTACTTTAAAAATAAATAAGGCTGATGGGTATTTTGCAGTTGACATTTTCCAAAATTGCATGATGGCCTGTGTGTTGAGTTCACAGCACATTGCTATTTCCCTGGCACGATTCTTCAGTGAAAGAACCAAGCTAATCCCTTTAGTAAAGCCAATCCACACTGGCATATCTACCTGGCCTGCCTATCAGCATATCTGCACAGCTACACTTTCTAAGAGAAAGCTATACCGGAGGCCATGTGCACATTGCCATTTGGACACTCTGAGACACAGCCATTTGGTGACTTTCTCCTCCCCTCTTGGCATCTATCAAATTCTTGACCACCCTTTCCTTCCATGACCCTCAATGCCACCATGTTCCCCCACCCCCACCTCTACTACCAACCCCCCCCTCCAGGTGCAAGCGATCAAAACAGCATGATACGTACCCCCACATACGAGGCAAAGTGAGCTAACCCACAGCTACTTGCTGATTCCTTGAAGACAGTGTCGGCTGAAACAGAGACAGCATCACGCTGCTGCTTTGCTCTCACTCCTGCAAGCCTTGCTCTCATGAAGCTAAGAATCCCAGACACAACAAGACAGCACAGGTCAAGCAGGCAAGCTCGCTGGTTTTGAAGAGAAGAGGAAGTCACAGCTCTTGCTCAGAGCAGATCTACAACGGAGATACCTAGGAGTCCCCAGCCCCAGAACACCCCTCCAGGGTGGGGGACATTACCTCATCACCCAGTGTCTGTTGCTGCATGGATGGCTGGGTTCAGTTCCTGCTGAGATGTTTCTCTCCATGAGACCACGGCTGCGAGCTACCAAGGGCTTCTACCAGCTACACTGCCAGGAACCTCGGAATGTGGCAAGTAGCATGTCTGCGAGAGCAGGGCTTGGTCCCCTGCATGTGGTAGTCTCACTTGGGGCAGCTGGAAGCTGGCTGCCACAGGCAGCCACTAGTTCGGTCCAGGGTGCACTCAGACTGTTCCAGCACATTTGCCCTGGAGTTGAGGCTCTGGTTCTCCGCTGTGTCCTCCGCCGACAGTCACTCTACTGGGATGAAAAGCTCCTTCCCAGAAGGAGCAATGTCGGTCACTGTCCCCTGCCCATCACAAGTAGCCCAGGGCAGAAGCCATTCTTGTTATCCACCCAGCGGAAGGGTGAAGATGTCCTGGGCGGACTGTGAAAGCCACCTACCGAACTTAAAAGAAATTCTTAATTAGAAACTAAGGCTCTTGGAGGTAACGCTTCCATGAAATGAATGATGATGGGATGGAAGTAAGTAGCTTTCATGTTTTACGCCTCTCATTCTTTCCTTTCCTGGAATTATCATCAACAAAATGACTGTATTCCTGTGTGATTTTCAGAAAGAGCTGCTAGGTATTCCTGATAATGTGTAATTTCAGCTGACTGCACATTGTGAGCATTTATACAGGTGTCGCTGTCGAAAGTCATGAAATAGAAACAGGGACACAACACTCTAGAACCTTATTACAGGAAATATTAAGCAATGTGAGCAGTGGTCTTCGTGGTGAATGTTTTGCTATTTTATTTTGCCATTCCAGGCATGGATTCCCACGACTAAGAAAGACCCAGAAACATAGCTTCTTTCCATCAAATGGGATCTTGCTTTAATTTACTTTTTTTTCTTTTTCTTTCTGTATAACATTTGGGGATTGCCAACATGGGTATGATTAGTTCTGCATTTGAGTTTCATAATGTAGAAAGATCTCTTCTGTTTCTGTTCCTCCGAAGAAGCTCTTATTACCTATCACAGTCTTAAATGCTCTGGTCAACATGACTCACTCATTTCCAGACAATGCTTCGGCTCGTCTTCAGAGTAACCCCCAAAAGAACATGGCTATGAGACTTGGAGCTGTGCTTATATCACCTGTGAACGGGTCAGGAAGCCTTACTAGGCCAATTTCTGCCACAGTATATGATGGTCCCTCTTGGTACAGCACCACCACTCCAGTGCCCAGTTGCCTTTATAACAACATCTAATACAAGAAATTGTGTCACTTCCCCCTCTTTAATGATTAAATTAATGAGAGGGAAAGGTTAAATTATAGGGTAGTTATTCCAAAATGGAAGTACAGAGTTTTTATGAATTTGTTCTTTTCCCCATTTAATGTTTGTGACTTTGAGAAGTCATAAGTGTGACATTAGTTTGGCTGTCAGAAAAGCATCATTTAACAGACCTTTACCTACAGTTCACTCTACTTGTCTTTATTAGAAACCACTTTTTAGAGAAATTCAATTTTGAAGTCAGGCAAGAAGACCTGAAAACTTGTTTTTGAGTAAGACATTGGTGTGTCGCCACTCTGGATGGATTAAATATTTGTATCATGGGAGGAAAATGTATGGCTCATATGAGAAGACTTCTTACAAGTTAGATCTTTTAGGTCAATCCTGTCAAATTAATGAAATGGTATGAATTAATATTTCAAAAGATGAAAGATTTCTTTTAACCAAATAAGTTGTCAAGAAGAATGATGTTCTCATTGGGAAAATAATTGATTAAAATGTCTCAATGAAATTTTATACAAACCTAACAAAAAATTTATAGACTATTAAATGAGAAAATACGCCAACTAGGATAAGCCTAGTGTGCATCTCTGCATGGGCATGGTCATAGATCTACTCCATGAAAAAGATGCAATTTGAAAGACTAAGTGCTTGATAGTCATTATTTCTACTGGTAAATTTTACATGAGGTTTTTAGTAATATTTATCCAATAATAAAATAACTATCACTATACATTCATGTAAAGGGATAGATGCAATCCTGTGGTGAGCATCATACCACTAGCAACAGCTAAGTCATGGACAACCAACGTGCCCAAGAAAAAGTACTGGATTAAGCAGATGAGGCGTATCCGCACAATGGAATATTATTGAGCTATGAAAAACTGAGATCTTGCCATTGGTGACAACATGACAAAACTGTAGGAGATGATGCTGATGCTATCAAGTAAGTCAGAAGGAGAAAGACCATTTCTAGATGATTTCATTTAAACACGGAATACAGAGAAACAAACAATGGAACCGACACAACGAGTCCAAAACAAACCCTATGAGTCTGACTGCAAAACAGAAGATCCCACAGCAGGAGAGACAATGGATTCTGAACTACCGGGGAGGATAAAGGGAGCGTTGGGGGTGGGGGTGATGAAAGACCTTCGGAGGTGTGAGTTATGTCTCTGAATCACATGTAATGTGGGGACCCATGTTACCCAATACAAAACGAAATACCAAAATAAGTCATAATCTGTTTTTTGTTGTTTCTTTCTTTAAAGGTGCCAAATGTCCTATTTGGACCCGATGTCTCCATAACCCTCAGGAATAGCTTTTATTCACCATGCACTGTCTGCCATATGAGGAGCTTGTGTGCAATGCTTCTGCCTTCACACGATAAAGATGATGCCTGCCCTTTTCAGTGGAAACAGGAGCACAGGAGCGTGCAGGCATTCGCCCTCACTGCAGCTGGATGGGCAGCTGGACTGGGGTGTGACAGGGCCTGTAACCATGACCCAGCACACTGAGCGCCTCTGGGCAGACTGTTAGCTGGGGGTTGGGGATTGGTGGGGTTGTATTCTCACTCTCCTGCACCCTAGAACATTGCCCAAGGAGCCCCCTTGAGCTCCTCCGAGGTCATTTCTCCTCCGAGGTCCCCGACCTGTGGGCAGACTGGGCAGCAGTGTCTAGGAGGCGGTGGTGGTGGACACAGAGTGTGGTCGGCCCTGTCCCAGTTGAGCCATGCCCCAGGGAAGGACAGAGTGGCCCAGCTGCCAGCGGGCCTCCCCCTTCTGATTCGCCTCTGGTGTGTGACCGCGGTACCCTCCAGGCTCCAGAAACTTGAGCGACATCTTGCGTGTCATTCTTCCCCCGGTGGGATTTGGCAGCGCCTCCTGATGCCTCTTCTAGAACCTGGAGTTTGCAATCTATGGTTTGAGCAGAACAAGGAAAATAACAATGAGGAGCTTCCTGCTTTAGGGTCCAGAAAGCTAAGGCGGTAGCTGTCGAGAAGCTTGAGCCCCTGGAGGAGACACGACCGTGTGAGACAGGGGGTTCAGCCCTTCGTGGAGACAGAGGACCCAGGGTGGACAGTGAAGAGAGAGAACGGGGCAATGGAGCATCTCAGAGAAGACCCCCGACCCGTAACCCCAGGCAAGGCCCCCTGCTTGCTCCGGGAGCCGGAGCTGCACCAGGCAGCCCATTGGGGCCACAGCATGTGCCCCAGCGGGATTCTTCTGATTATTCACAGCACCATGGTCCACATCTGTTCTTATGTCACCCACAGAGCTCAGTGATTTTCTTCGGGATGGATTCATCCTCCGACTCTTAAATGCAGTGGCATCAGCTCTGGATCAAATGCCATCAGATCGAACCTCAGGCTCCCCGTCTCCTGTATCTCCCCATCTCCCATAATCCAGGCTGGGTGCGTTTCTGCCCAACCAACCCCTTCCTGGGCAGAGAGAACCTGCTCAGGACAGCTCAGCCGTGGCTCCAGGCGCAGAGGAGCTACCGCTTAACCCCAAGTGTCGGACCAGGTCCAGAAACTTGTCCCTCTCTTCTCCAGAGACTCTGGAAGCGATTCCCTTTAATATCTATCTATCTATCTATCTATCTATCTATCTATCTATCTATCTATCTATCTATCTATCTATCTATCTATCTATCTATCTATCTATCTATCTATCTATCTATCTATCTATCTATCTCTCTATCTCTCTATCTCTCTATCTCTCTATCTCTCTATCTCTCTATCTCTCTATCTCTCTATCTCTATCTCTATCTCTCTATCTCTATCTCTCTATATCTCTCTCTATCTCTCTATCACTGTCTATCTCTATCTATCTATCTATCTATCTATCTATCTATCTATCTATCTATCTATCTATCTATCTATCTATCTATCTATCTATCTATCTATCTATCTATCTCTATCTCTATCTCTATCTATCTCTCTATCTCTATCTATCTATCTCTAGATCTCTCTATCTCTCTCTCTATCTATCATCTATCTACCCTATCTATCTACCATATCTATCTGTCTATCTGTCCATCTATCTGTAATCTGTCTGTCTCTATGTATCTATCTATGTATCTATGTATGTATGTATGTATCTATGTATCTATATATCTATGTATCTATCTATCCATCTGTCTGTCTACTTATCTATCTGTCTATCTGTAATCTGTCTGTCTGACTATCTATCAATCTATCTATCAATCTATCAATCTATCTATCTATCTATCTATCTATCTATCTATCTGTAATCTGTCTGTCTATCTATCTATCTATCTATCTATCTATCTATCTGTAATCTGTCTGTCTATCTGTTTGTTTATTTTTGTCAAATATGTTGTCTTTCCTATTAAATTCTCTCTACATGAGCTAAGGTAGCAGTACAACAGGCAAGGCTTAGGACAGGCGGCTGAGATAGGGAGCTGGGCCTGGGGAAGAGGGCTTCAAAGTGCAACCGGAGGTCTAGAAAGTCTACCCGTAATGGGCTCCAACCTCCTCCCAGGACACCAAGGTGACAGTCCTCAGCAAGAGCGAGTGGCCTCATCACCTACAGCCCCAGCGTCTGCTTCGTGCCACAGGCTGAAGGCAGGTGTCAGAGGCCGCCAGCTGAGACCGGCTGGACTCACGCTGTGAAATGAGAAATACTTCACTTTACTGTCTTTTCTGGCGTCAGAACACTGAAGACAGGCCTGGCATGATAGACGCCCGGAGAGCAAAGAGCAGCTTCTCCATTCCTCCCATGTTTACCTTAAAAAAATCCCTTAAAAGTTACCAACAAATGTAGAGGCGAATCCCCTGCCCACCATTATCTCACAGAAACTAACGTTTTACCCGATTTTATGGTGCCCTAGCCATTAGTCTCCCCTGGTTAATTGGCCGTAAAACATCCTCTTGGCCAGCCTTTCCCCCCCTTGCCTAAACTCTATAAAAGCCCTAGTCATTTACCTTAAAGTTGCTACCAGCCATGCTTCTGATAGCCACAGCCTCCAGACTGTGTCAGTCTCTCTCCTTCGTCCTTTCTCACGACTCTGTGCCTGGCTCTTTACAGAGAGGGATGGAGGCCCAGCAGCCTCTGGCAGGGACCCAGGCGTGAGTCCATAGGCATCTCCTGGGATGGAAACTCAGAGCAGGTGGAGGACTGGCCTCAGGATGCAGGCGGAGCTGTTTGGTTGGAAACAGGGGACATTTGCTCCCTATTTCTGGATTCTTCAGGGCCGGGAGCAGATGTGGAGCAGAGGGCTGGGGCATGTCTTGGCGGCCATGTGAGAGGAGAGCAGAGCTGCCAGGGTGAGGGGGCAACACAGGGTCGAGAAGGTCAGGTCCAGGCAGATGCTGGGCAGAGGCCAGAATCCGAGCAAAGGGGCTTATCAACGGTGCTCCATGTGGCGAAGATCTCGAGACTAACCGCAAAGACTGGATGCGATGGACAGGGAAGAACTCGGCTTTCTGGTCGCCCAGCATCCTAGTCTGGGGAGGTGACTGAGGAACAGACTCTACAGTGCGGTGGCTGGAGACAGGGCCATCTCCTCGCAGCTCTGGTGCCTGGGAGTTGCCCAAGGTCCTCACCAGGGCTGAGACGCTCCTGTCAACCCCATTGGAGAGGAGAGGCCGGCACTGTGCTGGCTGCTTTCATAAGGACACAAATCGCACTCAGGAGGGCACGCCCTGCCCTAAACCCGTCCTCCTCAGGCTAGACCATGAGGTTCCCATGTCAGAGGAACAGGGCTCCTCATTCCCAGCACTGGGATACCCCGGAGAGGGCTCGTCCTCAGGATGCTCGCCCCAAGCTGTGACTCTGTGGGAAAATAGGTGGCTGGAAAGGTAAAGGCAAAGGGACATTGGCAAGCAAACCAGCTGTCCCTAAATCCTGATAGGAGGAGAGAAGTCAGACTCCAGCTTTGTCTGTGGAGGCCAAGGGCTCCAGATGTCAATAGAAAAGTGTCTAGAGCAACTTTGGTGAGAAACCAAAGTGGCCTTGAATACCAGTTGCAGGTTCTTTATCTGCACAGCAGACATCGTAGAATCTCCTACGTTTTCCAGGGTGGCAGTGGGACTTGAGTGGTGTTGGCAGCACCTCTAGGATACGGAACCCAAACTCGGTCGCTCAGGTGGAGGGGAGGCCTGTGGGAGTCCGGTTATCTGTGGTGGTGCCAAGATTGGTCAACCAAGGGGGTGGGGTTGAAATCTACCTCTATGTACTTTCACTTTTAAGTTTCTATTCTTTAACCAGAAATTAGAAGGCAGAGGGAGGTAGTATAATGGAATTCTAAGCTATGTCTCCAAAACAGATGAAAATAAACAAAATGGATATATGGGAAGCATGTTTTGGGACTGCCCTTGCTTTCAAAACTTGACATGCATTAGAGCCATAGCCAAATCATCCTAAATAAGAGCAAATTAGGGTCGTTACCAGCTTCTGTCAAGGGAAATACTCATGGTTTTTAAAATACTATTTGAATCTAAGATGGTTAACCAGGGACTAAATGCTCTCCTCAGTCCAGCTTCCACAAAGAAGCTTTTGCTGCTTTGAAAACAGAATTCTTGGGAGCAAACCAGATGCATGTTCATTGACTGTGAGTCATTCTGTTAGTTTCACACAATGTTTGTCAACTCTTACCTGTGTCCTTAGTGAAGGATGGAGATTGCTTAAAATGCCTGAAATGTTGCAACACCGTGGCAGGAGCTCAGGTGTTTCGAAAGAAGCCTACTTAATCACCTTTAAGCAACGGTCAGCACAGACCAGGGGCTATTCCTAAGGAAGTGAAGACAACAGAGAAGTGAGGCTGATCTACCTCTATTACGGCTGTGAAGAAAGGGAAAATCATCAGCATGTAATTGTCACAAAGTCCTGCACTTGAGAATATGCTGTTTTGCATTTTTCATAGCTATTTCAAGTGGATAAGTATCGCTTCCCCAATTTTAAGATCCTTGTGGAATTGAAATCAGGAATCTAAGTAGAAACACAGCTTCTTGCCTCTTTCTAACCTATGAGCCTGGGCAATTAGTTCATTTCAGGCTCAGTCTCCTGCTCTGTAAAGCAGAGCTCACAATTAGATTCCCCAAGTGGAAGTGAAGAGTAAACTAAAAGTGATGCCATGTGCAAGAGTCATCAGACATGGGCAGCTTCTATCTGGCTGGGACATTTGCAGGTAAATGTGCCTACATCATACATAATTCAAATAATTTTGGAAAGCGAGTCCTTAGAAATTCGAGCAAAAGTAAACACAGAATAGAATCAAGTATACAAACACAGATGAGTGAGTTTCTACAAACCTAGGAAAAGTGTTGCCTGGGGTGAGGGAAAAAATCGCTCAGATATGCATGATAGGAAAAGGTTGATCTGACTGGGAACATCTTCATTGGACCCGTTTGAGACCTGAAGTCCCACAGCCAAACCCTGACATTTGAGCATACTGCACCTTTGCCAAGTGAGTTCAGCTTACTGGACAGAAGTAGCTGAGACATCAACACAGACTGTTTTTGTCTTTGGACCACGGACATCAGGGGCACTTGGTATTATTGATGCTGATGTGTGTGGTGATCTAGATGCCCTCCCACTGCAAATTATTGTCTGCACAGAGAGAGAGAGAGACAGAGAGACTCATGGAGATGACATATTTGATAGACATATGGGTTCATTAAAATTTAAAATCAGCGCTTTCTCACCAAATGCTAATGGAAGTTATCTTAATGTATAGGAGATGATGGGCTTGAGGGAAAAGTCCATGCCAAGAAAACTGCCCATTCAAGAAAAAATCCCCTGCAGAGTTATTCTCAAGCCAGCATTAGGCTATTGAACAGACATGAGAACAAGGTCTCTGTTGCCCTGGCTGAGGGTAGGGCCTGAAGCCAGAGCTGCTGCAGTGTCAACATGGAAATGCTTGCATAAACATATGCTTTCAGGTCATTAAAGTCCAAAAGCAGTCAAGAATCCTTCAGGTCAGGTGAAGGAAGAAGAGGGGTCACACCAGGGAGCTTTGCTGGAACAACAGGGAGTCTCAGGTGAGACATGAGGGCAAAAAGGGGAGTCCGTGGAAGCTCCCAGCTCCCAGTTTAAGGGCATTGCAGGGAATGTGGTAGGACTGGCAAGTCCAGCCTTCAAGCTGCTGCTGAACAAAGAGAATGCAATCTGAGTCACCACAATATTGTCTGGGCTCTCCAGCGAGCCCTTCTGGAAGTTCTGAACAGGGTTGCAAGATGATCACATTCACCTTAGAAGGGCTCTAGGGTGGGATCCTGGGAAATCAGCTGGAGGATGGTAGAGCTAGAGATCTAGGTGTCCAGATCATGAAACATGAGCATCTTAGCAAAGACCACAGTGATCGCAGAAGGGGTTCAGAGAAGAAAGCACGAGAGATGCGTCTGCGGTGCTAGGTCAGACGTGCGTGTGCTGAGGGAGGTTCATGTGAAGTACCACATCCAGCCTCAGACTTGAAGGACCACATCTAAATCAATGACTGTATCTACTCATGCTATGGTGACGCATTTTCCACCAATGGAACGCTGGTCACAAGTGCATATGACTTGGGGGAACAGGTTCATGCCTCTTCTGCTGCATGTTTCCCCAGCACACTTACCACCAAATCACCTTCACCCCTCCACCACAGTTCATCGGGATCCTCTTCCCTCTTCACTTCCCAACTCCCCTTCTGATAGACTCAGTTCCGGGTCAGATTTCCAAGTTGGATTTCATCTACCTTTTGTTTTGGTTTCCTGTAGCGCACTTACCAGTGAAAGCATTCAGTATCTGCCTCTCTTTTCTGACACATTCACTCAGTCTCACTGCCTCAAATCCCATCAGAGTGTCATGAATGGTAAGAGTCATCTTTCTAGTTGGGTTGTGATCCATCATGTATTTAGACCCCATCTTCCTCCACTCTTCGGCCCCTGAGCACTTAGTTGGCATAGCATGACTATTTTAAACAGTGCTGCCGAGAACACAGGAGTGGGAGTTCAAAGAGGAGCTAATTAGGAGAAAAATGAAAGAAGATGCTTTCAGTTTCAGCTATTGTCAGCTTGGATATCCTTAAGGTAACTTCTTAAGATGACTGGAGAGATGCTTCTACCACTGTTTTAATCAGTGACAGCATCGTAAACATCGCTGTTACTAATCGCAGGCAGCGGGGTAAAGAAAAGTGTGTAAAGTTTTACACTGACATTTAATAGTTGGACACAGAAAACCAAGCGGTGCATCTTGAAGGGCTGCTCAAATAAACGTGATGACGGGAGAGTTTCAAAAACAAGAGGATGTTATGTATTAAATGACCAAAGATGCCAAAGGTTACAGAAAGCCAAGGAGGATGTGTGGGAAATGAAAGGTTATATTAGAAAAACTTGAGAGTATTTCATCATTAACATTTCATTTCAGCTAAAAATATAGAGAGAAGCAAAATGACTTCTTCTATCATCTCTCTAATACTTTGTCCTTTTAGCGTACTTCACGGTTTCACAAGGCAGTGGATGCCAAAAATACAACTCTGACACACTCCATTCTTGGAAACAGTCCCTTCCTCGGTGACAATACACATTTTACATCAAATGCCAAGATTAAAAATTTAGAAGTTCACCTCTAACATGGAAAAGATCCGTCTAATTGGGAAACTGGGGTGAAGCCAATGAAAAATAAATACAAATGAGACTCAGAGGAAAACCAATTAGATTTCCCACCATGTGATAAGGGGTGAGAAGGGGTGAGATAGCCTATGTCTCAAGATGGCGGCAGTGGCTTCTTGTCTTCCACATTTGCTCTTGCAATGTGACTCGGGCAGCCTTCTATTGCTGCCAACCCCACTTGAGTCTGGGGGCACCGAGGCTTCTTGTAACGAATTTGGACAGTGGGAGGGGTTCTGTGCGACCCTCAGAGCTCAGACAGATAAAAAGGAGCAGCTTCTTGTCCATGGAACCCTGCATGCGGGAGCTCTGAGAAGTCTGGACTCCCTGGGGCCGCCATGTTTGAAGGAAAGCAAGTTGCCCAGCTCACGCAAGGGGTCTCTCCAAGCCTTGTCTTTAGTTTCCCAGCACTGGCTGATGCCCTGAGAGTGAACAGTTTTGGGGGGAATCCTAGACCCTGAATCTCTTGCATTGAGCTGAGTTGAATTGTGTGAAACAGGCGAGCCAGTCGGCCACCATTTCCTACTTCTTACTCTCAAAATCCATACTGGTATCAGCTCTCTTTTTTATTGCATTTCCAGTCTAAGTAGACTTTAGAGTGGAAATAGGTTATTTTCATCCCCATCAATGAATGGGTCCGTTTGGTTAATTCTTAATCATATTTGAATGCAAGTTCCCTTTCCCCGTGGAAACCTCCCAGATACAGCTCTCACTTTCCACTCCACCTTGTCCCTACGTCTTTTGTAGGATGTACCGCACTGTTTATTTCTCCTCTTGACTGATCTGTGCCCTGCAGTTTGATTCAAGGGCTAACACCGTGTCTCGCATACCTGGTTTAATACACGTTCTTGGAAGAATGGATGAATGAACACATGATTGGAAGAACAGCTTTTACTGAGTTCATATTGCTTGGGTCTGTACACAAAAGCTCAGATGATGAAGGCAATTTCAATCAAGCACAAAGGAAAGTCACCACTACATTATAAGGTATTTCAAATATTTACTATAGAATACATTCAGACATACTCATATAGAGTTTGAAAAAAAGTAATATATTCACCACCTAAGATTGAACATCTGTTTTGTTTATGTGTACCATATGATTGAGTGATTATGTAAATTCAGTTCTAAATTATAATTTTAATGGAAATAAGGAAGTATAAATATCAAGCATTACTCCTGCTAGAAGTTCTCTACTTTTATCCATGCAACTAAATTTCACACAATGAATGTTAGATGGACAATTCCTTTTCCATGTGAATTTTAAAAAATTTAGTTTAAAAAAATTAAAACAAAAGGCCATTGTGTAATTCATACTAAAAAACAATGCTTTGGGCTGACTTATTGGAATACACTAAAATTGTAAAGCCTTTATGATAAAAATGATAAGCGATCAAGAGGTTTTATCTCTTCGCTTTCATTCGACTGTGGTTCTGCTAAAAGCAAGATGATTGAGGGCAACAGAAAGAGTCTTTGCTTGTATTGAAGTTAGAAGGCTGACATTAGACTCCTGGTTCTGAAACACAGGGGTAACGCGATAGCAACAATTTAGTTTATCTTGGAGGTGCCTTTTGGCTGCATCTTCGGAGAGATGGAAGTGCATCATCTCCTAACAGCCTGCAGCAGGTTGCTGGGGGATGAATGGAGCAGCAGAGGCACAGACCAGGCACTTGGGGCAGAGTGACCCAGAGTGACCCAGCCCTCCTGGAGGGACCAAGTTGGTCACTGAGCTGAAACTGTCTCCAGGTGAGTGACTGCTGCCAAGGCTGCTCTCCAGGGCCCCTGGGGAAAATGGGCAGCAAGAGACATGCCTGCTAGCACCCAAAGTGTGAGTCAAATGATGGCTAAATAAATAATGCATCCAGCAGAACTGGCAAACGGCTTTCCAATAAATAGCCCTATTATACAATAAAAGGTAATGTCATCTCAGCGAGCTGATTTTTTCCTCTACTAAGTGTAATAAATACTACACATCATCACAGAAACGATAGCATGATCATATTAATAGCACGGGTTTAAATGCATCTGAAAGGCGCCACCTGACACCACTCTGAGATCTTAACGAAGGTTTCAGTCACTCCACCGGCTTCATTTTCAGACCATGTTTGCCTGATGGTGTCCTGGATTTATCCTCTGCCCAAGAGCCATTTCTTAATTTCAGCATAATTTGCCATCTGGAGGGATGGAATGGGGATCCGTTGTGTTCCCAAAGCCAGCCTGTTCTGGCTACTTTGCACACAACAGCTCTTTCTAGATGATCGCTCCCATTTATCACAGCCAGTGGGGCGAAGTCGCACTCTATGAGGCACTGTGCTGTGCAGCAACAGGTCAGTCAGACAGAAATGTGCTGGAGATAAGTGGAATCTTTTGTAGAACGAGGTCTCCTTGCACCTCCCACTGACTGGAGTTCTTTCATTCCTCCTGGTACGATGATTTGGTATATCGTGATCCAATAAACTATTATTTCACAACCTAAGGGGCAGGTTGCCAACTTCAAATCAAAAGCAATTGAATGTGTCAACAAAAAGTAAAAGGGGATGGGGGGGCTGGCAATACATTCCCTCCATCCTGGAACCATTCTCTAGACAGACTACATCAAAGGCAAACATGACTCTAAAATGCATTATTATATTATAATACATAATTATAATAAATCATAATATATTACATGATTTATTATTGCTCCATGATCAATAGTATTAGTATTATAAACCAACAGCAAATTAATAAAACGATTGAAAAATGTTAGAAACCAAAGCTATCAGTAGTGCCAGCTAATAAATAGGTATTATTATAGGTACTATCGTCTATAGTAAAAGATTGCCCGTCTCTATCTACACCAATAAAGAGCAAGTTCTTATTGCATAATCTAACTCCGATGCCAGATTTTGTTTCTTTTCTTCTTCTGCTTCCTCCTTCCTTTTAGCTCCCAACGATTTCCAAGCACTATAGAAGTTCAGACGGTACAGTCAGAAGTCTGCTTGCTGCCAGACTGATCCTCAACCATCACGTACCAGATAACACCGCCCGCAGCTGTCTTCCCCAGGCCGGCGTGGCTTTCTGGATTCTGAACAAGAAATGACCTCGCTAATAAAGTCTTCTGAGCAAGGACGTTGGCAGTGTGACTTCATGCACCAGGTCTGACACAGAGAAGAGCGAAGGAAAATGGGTTTTTCATTTCTATTGATGGGCCTGTCGCTAGGTCTCCCAGAAGACTCCATGTGTCTCCATCCCTTTCTCTTGCGGCTTATAGGGAGCCTTCCTAGCTTACCTTTGTGCCCCGGTGAAGTATCACTGTGATGCGGGCAATGTTTCTCCACCCTTTTTGTTACAATCAAAACTTATCTATTCATTCAGGTGGTTATTGTTCTCAGAAAGCAGAGCACAGTGATAAGTGTAGGATGGGATTCAAAGTGCTGACTGAAGAGCCTGGGTCTCCCTCCCAGCACTCTCTGTGCAGAAGATTCATTGGAGATGAAGGAGGTTTGCATGCTAGAGGCCAAAGTCAAGATACCATAAATTAAACATTATGATCATAATGACAATACCAACAACATAAAACATAGCAAGAATCGAATGAATTGCATTCAAATCAAGGAATTTAATGGGAACTGAATGTTATCAACATAGAATAACCATGATTGTTTTGTCAGCAAACATAAATAAAAAAAAATGCTAGTTAAGTAATATTTTAGAGTAAAATCTCCTAATAGCAAGAAAGGATTTTAAGGTGAGAAAAATAAATGCTTCTAAATCCTTGGGAACAAAAAAAAAAAAAAAAAAAAGTACTGGTCAACCCAGAATCAGCTATTCCTTGATCAGCCTTCTCTTTGTGTTGTTACTTGACTCTGAAATGGTAACTTTTATGTGGATAACACAGAAGAAACATGCACCATCAAAGAAAAAAGGGTAAATTCCTCAATCCGTGGATGTTTGCTGAATTTTAGCATCATAATAACATTTTATATTTCTTTAATTCCCTCTTATTTTAGATTAGGTTTATTACAAGTTGTATAATAAATCTGCTATCAAGTACATTTAAAGCTAAAATCAGGATGGCAAATTCCACTGAATACCTCCAAGATAGGTCATCTTATTAACTCTTAAAGTACAACTAAGTTAATTCTACAGAGAGAATTCACTGTAACTTTGACACTGAACTTGAATACACATACACGTAGACTGAATCTCAAAGTGCAATTTAAATTCAGTCCATTGCCTTCACAATGATATCTTAAATATGGAGCAATTACCATTCTCTCCTAAATCTTCTGACTCTGTGCAGTGGGACTATTAGGAAACTCGTGGCTCGGTCAATCGGATGCCACCTTACCCGGCTCTCCAGACCAAAGCCTGTCAAACAGCTCACTCTCAGATAAGGATGCTATTTGATCAAAATAAGAAGAAAAGGGATTTTGTCTTTCCATGGACTAGAAGCTATTCACCAGACTTCCCTCTCTGGTGGGGTGGGCTGCTTCAGCCCAAGACAGATGCCCTGGCTCTGGGAAATCTGTCCATGTGTGAGAGTAATAACTGCTGCCGACCAGACAGATTCCTTTCTCAAAAGGTCAAGAAGAACTGTTTAGGACTTGAAGAAAACTTTTCTCCAGCGTAGTCTGAAATGCAAGTGTCTCTAGTGTAAAAGACCTTTATCTGAAATATATGATGCTCTTATCCTCCTTTTCTGGCCACTTTCTACCTCATGAAAACATTCAAGAGGGACTTGTCAGTCTGAATAACATGCCTCAAGCCCCATGAAGAATCAGAAGATACAGCCCTACTGCCATCCTGAATATCTGTGTTCCAAGACAACAGTATTCATCACCATTGCTTAAAACTCCACAATGTAGCCTTGCTCAGTGTGCTCCAGTCTGGGGGTCGCAAACACCACCTCTTCTATGTTGAGTTATAAAGCTGGAGAGTGAGTCTCTGCCTTTGTCCTTCATCCTCCTTTACGGCTCCTCTCAACAAGCTATTATTGCATCTACCTGTATGTTCATTCCCTTGGACATAGCAGGAGAAGGGTGGGGGCTTAGTTCTGTTCACAGCTGCACCCACAGCAATTCAAACTGTGCCTGGCAAAGTAAACAATAAATATTTGCTGCATTTGCAAGAGAATCAACTATTGAGTGGAGACATGTTTTCAACCCATAACTCATAGTTGATGGATATACTATAATATTTGAGGATTCACATCGTGAGACAGAATCAATGTCTTAGAATAAGAATATTACCTACCAACAAAGAAGATTATCTGCCATTTTAATCTATCACTTTTAAAGAAAAACCTGGGCAATACGCATTGCATTCCCAAAGCTCCAGTTCCTTGTCAAAATATTGTGACTGGATGAAATGGAACAATAGACTCTACTGGTTTCTAATCTCCGATCTGCACCCGTCCAGGATTCAGAGGATTCCGGGAATGACCTCTGTCAAGGATGGTGAAGGAGAGACATATGCTTCAAGTGCTAATATAGGGGCTATAATAGTAAAGACATTAAGGTTAATTTTTGAATATAACAGAATGAAGGCAAGGTAAAAGCTACTTTTCACCATGGGTTGAATATGTGATTATGTTGAACAAGATGAGACTTTGTTAATTACATGGGAGAGGACTTCAGCTCAAGCACATGTTCCAGGGTCACTCTTGAAAACAATGTGGACTCAAATGTTTTGTCTTCACTAAATAGTCCCTGGGAATTTTCACCTGGTTCATAGTTCATAAAATAAGTCTATGCTGACTTGGAGAGCAAATAACTTAGAAGTCTAACATGTGGACTCAAATGGTTTGTCTTCACCAAATATTCCCTGGGAACTTTCACCTGGTTCCTAGTTTGTTCTACTTCTGAAACTGTTCTGATAGAGGTATCCCAACGACCCAACTTACCTACCAAGTCTATCATTCCCTTATCCAGCTGGTGAACTCGTAGCTCACTGAAAGAGGCAAAACCATTCTCTTCACTAAACCAGGAACTTTTGCATAAATAAAACAAGTATTTGCTGACTTGGAGAGCAAATCACTTAGAAGTCTAATCGTGGTCAATATTCAAAACAAAGATAAGGGAAGCTGGGTATGGACAAAGCACGACAGCAAGCCCACCAGTCATGGAGTTAGTGGTGAAAGGACCAGCAAACGCAGCCCCTGACTTCTGGATAAAGACAACGTTGCATGGAACCAAGAGGCCCCAGGGAAGGGGAACCGGGCATGAAATCCCACAACGACACGGCCAAGGTGCTTTGGGGCAAACGAAGAGGACAGAAGGGAGCTGCCAAGTGAGAGTCCTGCGATTCTCCACATTCGGGTTAAGGCCGCAGTCAACCTGGCCTAGGCACAGCCCCGCGTAGACGCGGCCTCTGGTGATGAGGGGTGGTGATGGGGCTCGCGCAGGGCTGGGGATGCTCTTCCTGCAGCGTGAAGTCCTCGGCCTGAGTCACGCCCTGCAGCCCTTGCTAGTGCAGAACGGAGAGGCTCGCGTTCAGGCGGGAGCGGCCTGGAGAGCGAGCAGGGGCGGGGGATGCCTGGGCACCAGGCGACCCCGAAAGCAAGGCGGGGCTCAAGCTGAGATTCCCCACGACTTGGCCCTTCTCCTGCGGCCCCGGGGAGATGCTGTCACCACCAGGGCTTTGCACGGTTTTGTGATCCGCCCCATCCCCTGGCTCCAATGCGTCCTGAAGTCATGCTATTTTTTTATTTTTATTATAGATACGAATTTATTTATATATAAACTTCACACCATTGTAATCCCAGGGAGTTACCCCTCCCACCCTGAAGTCATATTAAGCTGCCACTGGAATCTCCACGCACAGTGCACGCTGTGGCTCGCGGCCGCCTGCTCTGCGGGGAGTGACTGTGCGTGCAGAAGAACATGTCCTCGGCCCTGAGGGAGCGCGGAGATGGCCGGAAAAGTCCCGAGAGAGCTGGGGTCCGTGATGAGGGCGGGGAGGGGGCAGAACCCGTGCACAAGCAATTGATCCTCTGCAGAGAATATTCCCAGGACCCAGTTTCTGGAATGAAGGAAACTCAATCGGAATGGGGAAGGATGGATGGAAGGCAGGGAAGAAGGGAGGGAGGGAGGAGGGAGGGAGGGAGAAGGGAGGGAGGAAGGA
>PVHY01022458.1:0-22374 GCA_004024945.1 Uropsilus gracilis
CTGGCCCACTTGATTCTAAGAACTGTGAGAACTAAATAATTAAAATTCTATTGAAAATTGCCAATTATAAAGAACTATAGAAACACAGGTGATGATAGTAATAAATTTCTGAAAGGATAATAAAATAATTTACTCTTTTTAGGAAACACATGCTATTCACTTATCTTGTTACTCATATCTAAAAATAAAACCAATATAAGTGTTAGTGTGTCAAGTCTTTAATTTCAACCATTCAATTTCTTAATAGAGTTTCTAACAATAGAAATAAAGTTATTGGAAACCATTTAACTATCAGAGGAGTTTTTAGTATAATTAGCACCTTTGAACCTCCACACAAAATTCAAATTACTAGGTACTAGCAAATGTAATAAAATGAATATTGAAAATTGTATTTACATTAAAAGTAACCCATTGATACTTATGTATTCACACAGCAAAATATCAGGATTTAATATTGCAAAAAGCACCAAACTGCTCAGGACTAATGAGTTATTCTCAATGGTTTAGAAAAGAATGAACAAAGTTAGAACATTACTTTTTTTATATAGTAAAGAACCATCCCATGCTACCAATTTGTTCCTGCCATTATGACAAATTAAAAGAGAGCACTACCACCACAAAAGAATTAACATTCTGGCAGGGAGGTTTGGATGCAATTTGGTTCATTGCCAAACATTAATATACTGTTTGTCAAATTTTGTACATCATTTTTCCAATTGTAATTCTTTTTATATTAAGACATTCTTGACATAAGAAAGAAAAATAAACTTTCTTATCTTAAAATTAATGGACTTGCAACTTCATATACATCTGTCTCCTGTTGAAAATAAGTGAATAACTCAATTTCCAGGAAACTCTAGAAGAAACTACAAACGTCTGTATTAATCCTATGAATATCCTTAAAAATTTGTTTCTTTTGAATCATTCTATAACATATTAAATGACAAAAGTATGTTTAAAATAAATTATTGGCTAAAGATGACTTGAGCCTTATTGAGGTACTGAAAAAATTGCTAGCTATAATATCTGGTGAACTTAATTCTGTTTACTATAATTATTGCTTTTATAATCAAACTATTTAAGGTATATTATAAGATTGAAGACTTATTAAAATATATCTCTATAGCGCCTCTTGATGAGGAGGAGGAATATAAAATATTAAAGAAATTTAGCACTAAATTTTTAAAAAATGTCTTTGTTTTCAGTACAAATGTGAAGCTGACGCTTGGCACAGAAGCTAATGACCCAAACTGGCTGACTTTGATTCTGATTTAAAATCATCTTGTCAGCATTCTCCTCCCCTGCCAATACAAAAAACAAAGCAATTCTCTAAAGAAATAAAAATGAACAAGTTGTTTCCTTAGTCAAATGATACATCATCCTGAGGTCTCCATGGTCAGAGTAAAACAGACAGTAAAGACAAAGCAGTGAAGGACAAAAATGATTTTCTAATAGTTCATAGCAGTGACATGAATGAAAGAGTTCATCAGTAAAAGATACTGGATTTTACGAACAAGATAAATTTGTGTTACATGCATAGTTTGAGTATTAATCAAGTTTCTCCCCCAAAATAAGGATATCAAATCTTTTTTATTTTAAGTAATAAAAATCATGAATCTTTCAAAAATTATAGTTTTAGTAAAAAATATGACATAAGCAGGACTATTGTTGGACTTAGGATATTCAGCCTATAAACCAAAGCAATATATGTGTCTTTCCTTCAATCTGAAAGATCAATTCAAAGATCAATTTTCTAACCTGTCAAGTTCCATATAACCTGGATGAGATTGCTTACCTATTGTTCTTTCCTTAGATAACATCCTTGGAAATGACATGGACAACTATAAGTCAAAATATAAGACTTTATGACATAGGCATACTGAGAAAAGATTTATTTAATATTTATAGGCAGTACTAGAAATTCCTTTGGCCTTTTGTTGTAGTAGAATGATGAGTTCTGAATTCATGTCTAGCCTCAAATTTCTTCTAACAGACTCAAAATTTTAAGTCCTTTTATAACATCGTTTGATATAGAGGATTGTTGCAAAGTTACTACAGTTCCCATGTACCCATGCTCAATCTCCCTACTGTTAATATCTTGCATCAATCAGTAAGACCACTTGTCACAACTAATAAACAAATATTGATAGATTCTTATTAATTTAAACTCACGCTTTATTTGGATTTCTTGATATTTTTACTTAATTTTCTTTTTTCATCCAGGTTGACATTCAGAACACCACATTAAATTTAGTCATACTTTCATAGTCTATTTTGTATCATGAATGTCCTTATTTCTGATGGACTTGACAATTTTTGAGGAGTACTGTCAGATATTGTGTTCTTTTCCTCAATTTTGAATTTATTTTTCCTCATGTGTGACTGAGGTTATGACTTTTGAAGGAGATTATGTAGGTCACATCATATTAAGGATGTGCACTATAACATATCTTATCACGTATATTATGACTTAAAACATGACTTGTCACCTGACAAGGATAGAATGTTTCATAATTTTCTCCTATAAATTTACTCTTTTTTCAATTTTTCCTTTCTGTATAATTTGAAAAGAAGTCTGTATGTAGAGCTCATATTTAAGGAATAGAGAGTAATGCAACATCACTTTGTGAACAGTGTATACATAAATGTTTGGGAATTCTACACAGGACATTTGTCGCTTTCCCCCATTCATTTATTTATTCAATTGTTTATGTAAAATAGTATAGAATCAAATAAACTTATTTTATATTTTGGATTATAATTCACATCAATTTCATTTGCTCTTTTGGCCAAAATTGTTCTGCCTTTAGTTATTGTAAGTCATTTGATTATTTTTGGTGCCCTTTGGGCTTATTCTATTACAATGTTGACTTTAGCTATTGAGCCCCAGTCCTAGGGTCAATAATTTCAGAAATAATTCTAATTTCTGTTGTTGGTGAATAACACTGGAAACAAAGATGTTGGTATTTGGAATTAACATTATTTTTGTAATCCTTGAAGATACAAGATATGTGAGGGAGTTTTACATTTGAATGATAATGATAAGTAAAGGAAACAGATAATGTAAAGATTGTAGAAAATTTTGAATACTTGGTAAAATATACTGGACAGTATACAATGTCCTATAATAGTTTAGGGTCTTTTTCATTAGTGACATAAAAAAATCAAGGACTATTATACAAATAAATAGTTTGATATATGATTAAATCGTGATGCAGAGATTTATTTTTAATTCATTGTTGCCGTGTGCCATTTGCAAACCGGAGAAATAGTTGCTGTAAAACAAAAATGCCCCTCTCGCTTTAACTGCCTCCGACACACTAAAAGCAAAATTCCTACATTAACCCTTTAAAATTGCAATGGTGCCACTGGCCTTTCCAAATGTTTACATATAAAAATCTCTGTAATTCAAAAATAGCCATCTGTAAACAATCCCTCTGCCCCCAATTACCCTTCAAAAACTAATATGTTAATATGTTAAACCAATTTAATTGTCTTCCTCACTGTTTGCCTTTCTTTAAAATCACCCAAACTTTGCCCTGTTTCTCTATAAATACCCCTTTCTTTTGTTAATAAATTACCATTTAAGTCATTACCACCAAATCAACCCTCAGTCTTACTAAATTATGTTTCTTGTAAGTCCTTTCTCATACCTTGCATTTAGCCTTCAACATCACCCCCCAAACCTGCTTAACCAGTCCTAGTTGAACCCTTTAAATTAAAAAGCTCACTTAATATATAAACTATTAATTATTGCTATAATATTAATAATAATTTTTTTACTAAAGCTGCTTAACACCTATCACAACCAACCTATCAAAATTTCCTAGCTTATGTTAAACAAACAAAAAGAAAACACATTGTAATATTCAACCTGGATGTTTCCTCATCGTTACAATTTAGCTGTCTGCCAAACAGAAAGATGGTTTCCATGACTTTGTCTCTTATCATTCATAGATTAATTATTTAAAGTATTTATTCACTCATAGTTCACATAACTGCTGAACTTTGATTTATTTCATCAGTATTTATTTAGAACTTAGTGTTTTCTTGGAAATTAGGGATTAAAATACATTTAAAAACTCATATTCTAGTAAATAGAGACAAAAATGTGAGTACTTGAATGGCGGATGAAGTGAAGTTAGTGAGATAGAGAAAAGCACCAGTTTGTAATAAAAAAAAAAAGTCAGTAGAACGCTTAGGGAAAATATAAATGAACAAACCTATGATGATGTTACATTAAAACAAGACATAGTGAGTCTATGAGCAGAGGCACACAGCACATGGACTAATAAACAAAAAGCCTTATTGTTTTGTGTGTTCCTTTGAGGACTATGTTGGAGTGAGAAAAAGTTCTAAGAAATTGATTAAGTTAGGAACTAGATCAAGAACCTTTTGAACTTTGGAGGAACATTGGATTATGTCTAATTGTGTTGGGAGGTCATTTTGGATATTTGAATAGAGAAGCAATGAGGTATTTTATATTTTTACAGGATTACTTTGGTTCCTAAAAATTTTCTAGGGTCTGGAAAAACAAGGTAGGATATTTAGAAGATGTTACAGCAATATAGGCAGTAAATGATAAGGAATCGCATTAACATCTTAACGGTAAAGGTGGTTTAAGTAGGGACTGGGTTTCTTAATGGTGCATATGTTAAGATAGTGTATATTTTACAGTACAGGAGGTAGAATTTGTCAATGGTTTAGCTAAGAAGAATGAAAGGTCAGTGGCACAACTTTTCACTTAATACTCTTTTCTAAAATGAGGACTAGACAAGAGAGAGGTGTTGCAGAAAATATGTTCTGTATGTCAGCAAACATACTAGGTCCTGCACAGAAAATGATTAACAAAGCACACAATTTATCAACAGGAAATTTATAACTTAAAAAGGGATACTAGTATCTAATCATAGATAGATGTGTAAGTAATGTCTCACTCTGATAATGAGGAATAATTGGAACAGGGGAGTAAGATGCTTTAAATCAGAAAGTTCTGACTTTCTGGGGAAACCACTGTAAATTTGATCCCTAGCTAGTTAAGATGGGAGAAAGATCCTGACCAGGAGGATGACAGACATGGAAAAAATGAGGCTGATTAGTACTTTTGATGAAATAAATCAGAAAAACTCATTACATATTTCTTTATGTAGAGATATTTAAGATGGAATATGGATATTGAGTTGTAGATGCAATTGGAGTCTTGACCTTGTTTTCCTGTCAGTAAATCTCTAAATTTTAGAAAGACCTTTTAACAAACGCTTTAAGAATTAAAATATGCATATTACTTTCTTATTTAAAAACCCCTGTTTTCTTCCCTTTTCTCTATTATACACTAGCTATCTAATTGCATACTAATTAAAATGATAAATGAATTATGATCAATCATTAACATGTTAGGTACAAAAATTTAAATTGAAAGGTGAAATAATACTTTCATGTCTGTTTCTTATTCTGTCCTCAAAATACCAAATATTGACAAAAATAGGTTAACCTAAAAAACAATATTCTTAGATTTATATGTTCTTGGTTCCAGGCTTGTGCTTTTGAATTTGCTATATTTCATGATTAATAAAAATGAATCCATTAAAAACTTAATGTAAAAATCATTAATTTTACTTAAGAATCTCAAAAGTCTGGGTAACAGTTTACAATATAATTTCTATTGGATATATCTGCTCCTCCTGATTGTAACAGGATCAAATCTAAGCAGACAAGGACATGGACCTATTTTTATAGTCTTCTAGCAAAACTGCCTTTCAAATGGACATGTAAGAAAAAGTCACTGCTTATATAGCAACTTTGCAGTGCTGATACTCTCTAGCCAGTTTGCTTATTATATCTTGAGCTAAAGTCTGCAAAACAGAAGTGTCAGGGATGTTCCTGATCACTGGAAAAATTCCCTTCTTTGGATCCTGGCCCAGATTAGCACAGTTTCAAGGTTTTGCTGAGTCTATAGGTGAGAGTGCTAAGGAGTCAATGGATAATCAAAGCTCCTGAAAATATGAGATCTCAGATTATGGAGATTTTGCAGTTCACCTATAAAACTTGTTTTTCAGATAGTTCAAAATTGATGCTCACTAACTCTGCATAGGTAAAAATTCTCTCTCTGTCTCTACACACACACACACACTACACACACACACACACACACATACACAGATGGAGCAAACAGAGTTCATTTCTTTATTATAATACTATAATTTCTTTGCTATAATTCTTGTAACATTCTGAAGACTTTGCATTTTAATGGCCAGTGTATTCTAATAGAAGTCAGATTTAATAAAGATTTGTTTTCAAATATACATTTTCAGGTTTGTTGTGCTCAGTGGATTTCCCAGTTTTGAATGCAAAACAACTCAGAGTTCAGACTATTGAAAAAATAACAAAAACACCTATAGAGATACCTATACTTATTTTAAAAAAAATTTTGCTTAATTCAAAATGATTTCCATTTTTAGATTTTTCCTTCATACTTCGAAGCTCATTGTCCATGATCCATTTAAAAGTGTGTTGTTAAATTTCCAATACTTTTGTTTTTATTTAGAAAATGGTCCCTATTGGCATATGTGTCTTATATTTATAAAGTAGAATGTGAGACAATGTTATTGCATATCATAAATTTTTTGGTGTAATCATCTTTATACATTGATTAAGTTACATTTGATAGTGTTCTTTAGATCTTTTATGTGTACACCAATTTTCTGTTTGCTTATTCAATCATTAAGAGATGCTGCTATTTATAGTTCAGCATATGTATTTGTGTATATTACCTTTCAGATCTAAAGTTATCAGTTCTATTTGTTAGGGATTGCAATGCTTCCTTGAAGGCTTCACCTCTATTTTACTATGTAATAATTATTTTTGTCTTTGATAATCTTCATTTTTCTAAAGTTAATTTTTCCTAGTATCAATATAGATATTTCAGTTTCGTTTCTGTCAATGTTAGTATGGTATCTTTCTTCATTCCTTCTTTTTTATTCTTCCAGTTATTATTTTTATCATGGTAAAATACATGTAACAAAGTTTTTTTATCCCCATCACTTTAAGTGTAGCATTCAGGGCTATTAAGTATTTTCATTATGCTATACACAAATCTTCATTATCTATCTCCATAAATCTTTTCAAGATATAAAGCTGAAATTCAATATCCTTTAAGCAGTGACTTACCTATTATCCCCTCCTCAGATCCTGTCAAACCACTGTTCTACTTTCTGCCTCTATAATTTTGACTAATCTTAAATACCTTATTCCACCCTTGTATTTTGACCTGTCTCTACATTTAATTCAGTTTTCTTTCAGACTACATATATAATTGAATCGTATTTATTTCTTCTATTTTATCAGTTTTTGTGTTTTAATTGACTTTTATCTACCTAATGTGTTTATTGGTGTACTTGTATCAAAATCTAACATCCTCTGTTTTTTTTTTTTATTTATTTGTTCCATCTCTTCTATACATTTTATTTTCTTTTTACATCTTTTCATTGCTTGAGCATTTTTTATATTCAGCTCCATCTCCACTATAGATTTATTCTTTATGCTCATTTAAAAATGTTTCTAATGATTTCCATTAGAATTACAGTTGGTTTAGAATAAATATCTTCTTCAAATCATTCTTTATCTTAAAATAACATACCCCTTGATAAACATTATAGAGACTGATATAACTCTATGTCCCCAAATCCAGTTTCTCAGGTACTGTGTAAGATCTGACATATAGTTTTACTTTCATAAATACAATAAAGTTGCAATAAATTGCTAATGAATTTGCTATGGACTATCACCATTCAGGGACGTAAATTAATACATCTCCTATTTATTACATTTCTATTGTTCTTCACTTCTATGTGTTGATATAAGATTTATAGCACTTTATCATGAAAAACTTTCTTGTAGTAGATATTTACAAGAAATGGATTTTTCTGTTTTTTTGTTTGTTTGTTTGTTTTTATATCTTATTGTTCCAGAACTGTCTCAATTTCTCTTTCATTTTTGAAAGATATTTTTCCCTGGATCTTATGAGTGGGTTTTCTGTTTTTCTTTCAGCACTATGAAGACATTGTCATAGTGTTTCATGGTTTGTGTGCATTTTGGTGAAAAATTTTGCTAATTATATTTTCTTAGTATTTTTAAAAGATTTTTTCTTTTGTTATCTTTAAAGTAAATTGAATACATAGTGTATTGTGTGGCTGTTTTTGATTTTTCTAGATATTCTTAAATTTATTTAACCTGCAAGAATTCTCTGTCATTGATTTTGACAAGTTCTTAAATTTATATTTCAAATATGTCTTTCTTGACCTTCTGGTATTTGAATGCCACAGGTTAAGCTGTTTGATACTGTCCCACACTACTAGTTTGTTGTTATTTTTGCTTTGTTTTGTTTTGCATCTTTTGCCTTGTTATAATCCAACTCAGTAATTTTGGGGGGAATAAATATTTAAGGACTTATCTTAAATATCTTTGATTCTTTGTGAAGCTCTGTCAAGTTAGCCACTGAAGATATTCTTTACTTCTGCCACTGGTATTTTTGTTTATTTTAATCATTTCTACTACATTTATTCTTAGACTTCTCACCTTTACCAACATTTATCATTTGCTATTTCATGCTGTGCATCTTATCTAAGTTTTTAACATATTAATCATAATTATTTAAAATTCTGTCTGTTTTATACATGGGTCTCTGTGTGGATTCTTCTGTCTCTTAAAATTGTAGTATGTTTGTCACATTTTTAAAAGTTGGATATCTTCTTTGGTAAAGAGCCTCATGTAAGTAGCTTCTATGCTGAAGGGCGGCACATCTTTACTTCTTCAGGGCTTTTTGTGTGACAACTGAGGTAACCTGGTAAGAAATGTATCTGTTTCAAGGTTATTGCTGCAATGGCTATCTTTAGATCTTAATTTTCTCTATTTCCAAGGTATTGGGATTTTTTTTTTTTTAAGTTTTCCCCAATCACTTCCATCTTAGCTTTATGGCTTTACCTTGTTTTGTGCCTTAGGGCAGTGTGTCACCCTCACAATGCCTGGCAGTACTACACTCTCATACCTATGATTTGGTGTTTTTTAGCTGAAGGGTACAGTGATTCTCTGTAATGATTAGTATATGTGCTGCTAAAGTGAACACAGGTTCTCTGCTACTATGATTAAAACTCAGTTTTTGCCAGGCAGTATGATCCTGGATATTAAGTATGGCTTTGTCAGTGGCCCTGCATCTTCCTGAATTAAAGATTGGGCCCAGCATACATTGCTGCTACTCCAGGACTAACTTTCTTCCATACTTTTTCCTTCACTGTAATGTGTTTTCACTAGACTTCCAAGAATAGCAAGATATTTATTTTTCTCTATATGTTAAGTGCTACGGACCGCCCGGGCGAGGGCGCAGGCCGCAGATGACCAGGGGTCAGCTGGGCAGGAAAGACACAGGAGCCGGCGATTGGCAAAGAGACACACACTCAAGGGGTGATGAATCTGCTGTGATTTATTTGAGGTTTTCGTGGATATATATAGTGTTTTAGGCGATTACATCAGCATGCTATGAGTATATGCGATTAACATATCAACAGATTGCAGATTTATCCTAGGTGTAACTTAAACATTTTAACTAACAACATAGTTCCCAAAAGCATCCCAAAACAATCTTTTACTTTGTTATCCCTTCACTGAGACTCCACCAAGGTAAATAGGATTTGCTTTGAAACTTAAACATTTCAACATAACGTTCTCAAAGGTATTCCAAAACAATCTTTTGTTATTCCTTCACTGAGACTCCACCAAGGTAAGTAGGATTTGCTTTGACTTTTTTAGGGAAATACCCTGACCACAGTGCTGCTTAGAATTGTTTAGTAAATCAGAGGATGACCTCAACAACTCCCTTGCCTGGGGTCTGGGGGCAACGCCCTAAAGGTCCCCTTGTGAAGGTCAGCTCCCAGAAACACCCTTCCTGTGGGGGACAGAGAGCTTCGCCCATGGGTGCTTTCGCCCCATGGGTCCCCCATTTCAGGTCAGCTCCCACAATTCCCCCTTTTTATTTTATTTATCAGCAGGAGGGGCACCAGGCTTGCCAGTAGTGAGGTGGAGTTCATGCAGCGCAAGGTGGGTTGCCTGAATGTCTCGAGCTAAAAGCTTGAGACAGCAGGGAACGCCAAAAAGCAGGAGCAGAAGGAATGCGCCTCCTGTGGCCAGAGCAATGAGAATATGATTCCAACTAGTTAAGGAAGGCACACGAGAGAACATAGCATAGACAAATGAGGAGGCAAAATCAGCAGTGTCAGTGTCTAAAGGTACAGCTTGTTGAAGGGAGGAAATTTCTTTGTGTAATTGCAAAATATCTAGAGAAGTGTTAGCATTATGCCAAATTCCAGCAAGATGCCATTGAACACGGTCCCAAGCGTGAAGGCTGCTATTATACAGCTTAGGCGTAACACAAATCCACTGATAAGATGCATGACAATTTAAGTTCAATCTAAATCTAAGTCCTTGAAGCTCAGAACCTAAGGAATTAACAGTGTCAAAAAGAGCATTAAGTTTAACTTCCATTTTTTGACCAATAGCTTCTTGAGTGCCCAATGTACGAGAAACATTTTTAGACAAAGTATTAACATAATGAGCAGTATGGACAGACTTAGACAAGGAAACAGCTGCCATAGTAGAAGCAGCAATCAATGTGATCAGGGAAGCAATACCAGCAACAAGCAGACCCAAGAAGCGCCAAGGTCTGCGCAAGTAGCCAGCAATCTCCTGGAGAATTTGTAAAGCTCTATCATCATACCAAGGGCCAGTAACATTAACCGGCAACATAATAAAAAGAAGGCTGACGTACAACAAGGAGTTGATAGGAAGGATGCAAGTTAGAAACACAATTGGTCAACTGGCACTGAGAGCAGGATACATGAAAAATACCTAAGGAAAAGCGAATGCGGACATCACCTATCAAAAGGGCAAATGGTTCGGGAACACAGGCGCGAGATCAAATAACTTGACCGCCTCATGGAGAAAGAGCATTCGCAGCAAAAATGTCGGCTGTGGAAGCCACTAATCGCCAGAGGACTGTCTGAACAAGACCGGAATTCAGAGACCAGAGACCTTCGGCCATAGGGGAGAGAACAGGTGATTTGGATACATTTCTCATAACATAAGGACTCCAATTAGTAAAATTACCAAAGCCTCCAGGAATTTCCCAAAGGGATCCTTGACGGCCTCTACAGAGAGTCCAACGAGGTTGGCTTGAACGATTAAAACTGTTAGGTTTACACAAGGGAAAAGGCAGGGCAGGTGAGGGAACTGGAGTGGACTGACAAGCCCCCCATAAGCCCGATAGAGTGACAAGCCAACCGGTAAAATGACTGGGATTAGCGTTATCAATCCCAGATGCCTTTGTGGTGGGCGTCATCAACATACACCCTGGTTTGTAGTGGGTAGTAAAGCAGACGGGAAGGACAGAAGATTGACCTACATAGGAGAAATCATAATGAGATACAGGGTAAATATGAGTGTCAGAGGGACCCCTTAGGGCCCACGTACAGTTAGTGTAAACAGGAATTACTCGTTCAGTCCATGATGTGGGATGCAGAACCGGAGGATCAGGAACATACGCCCAGTAGATGGCAGCATCAGCAGTAGATTGTAGAGACAGCAACGTCAGGACTGCCATCAGAACGGTGATTGGGTCTTGTCGGCCATTAGCAGCCGGAACAGAACGTAGAGCTTCGGTGAGCAGAGGTTGGAGTAGGGCCCGAAACTGATTCCATGTGGGTAGACCTGTTGCAGATGGAATGTCGGGGTCCTCCTGGAGGCTTAGAGCACAGAGCTGGGTCACCAAAGCCGAGGGGCAGCGTGCAGACCATCCTTTGCATCTGCCGGCGCGAACCTTAGGTATTCTGAAAAATATTCAAAGAGAGAGAGAGACCCACGTTCCCCGGGCGTGTCCCGAAGTCAGGTCACGGGGGCACAGAGGGCAAGTCCGCCAGACTAGGGGCCGGACGGATAAGCCGATCTGGAATCTAAATGGGAGAGTCAGCGTCCTGTGGAAAAACACATGCATAACCTCTTCCAGAAGCTATTAGGGGGTCTGGTCCTTTCCAGACTCCGGAAAGCTGGTCTTTCCATTTCACTAGTGGCAGAGATTTAGACTGAATTCCACCCCAGTGCTTAAAAGCTGGGGTCAACCCGCCACTGTCAGCATTGAGGTGATTAAGAACCAAAAGGGCATGAGTTAAAAGATGGTGGGGAGTGAAATACGTATGGGCTGCACGGAGACGGGCAAGCTGAGTTTTTAGCAGCTGGTGTGTCCTTTCAATGATTGCTTGCCCTTGTGGATTGTAAGGAATTCCTGTAGTGTGGAGAATCTCCCAGGTTGCTAGGAATGAGGAGAATGAATGAGAAGTGTACGCTGGAGCATTATCGGTTTTAATCTTAAGAGGCTTTCCCATAAAAAGAAAGCACTGAATTAAATGCTGGATTACATCTTTCACTGCCTCTCCTGTTCTTGCAGAGGCATAGATGAAATGAGAATAAGTGTCCACTGTTACATGAACATAGGCAAGTTTTCCAAACTCAGGGATGTGTGTAACATCCATTTGCCAAAGCGTCTGAGGCTTAAGTCCTCGGGGGTTAACCCCCATTTTTAATTGTTGTATCAGTGGCGGGCAGTGAGCACAGTCTTTAACGATTTGCCGAGCCTGCTTTCTAGTCAATTTAAACATGTAATGCAGAGCAGAGGCATTTTGATGGTGCAAAGCGTGAGCACGCTGAGCCTCAGCAACAGGGAGAATCAAAGTACGGGTTAAGGCATCGGCACACTGGTTACGAAAGCTAAGCGGGCCAGGCAGTCCTGAGTGGCCGCGAATGTGCCCAATAAAAAATGAAGAAGTTCGCTGATGAATCAGCAATTGCAAAGTCTGTAATAGTGGCAGAATGTGGGATTTTCCTGAAAGTAAATCTGTCTCAATAGCGGGAAATAAGCTCACCACATATTTAGAATCTGTGTAACAATTAAAAGGTTCAGAATAAGTTTGAAAAGACATAATAACTGCATTCAGTTCTGCTTGCTGAGCAGAAGTGAAAGATCCTTCCTGGACAAGAGGTATTTTTCCAGGTACATAAACTGCAGATTTTCCATTAGAAGATCCATCAGTGAAAATTGTCAAAGCTGAAGCTAATGGTTTCAAAGAACATTTAGTAGCAAATATAACAGCTGCATCACGAAAAAACTCAATGATTGGATGTTTAGGATAATGAAATTTAATCTGACCACAGTAGCCTTGTAAGGCAAGTAGCCAATCATCATCATTTAGGAGACACATGTTGAATTGTGCTTTAGAAAATGGAATAATTATATTATGTATTTCTTTGCCGAATAACTCTCTGGATCTAAGTCGACCTTTCTGTATTATCAGAGAACAGAGATATGGATAAGAGGCCAACATTCTTGACTGTACATGTGGCAAATGAATCCATTCTAAAATTCCATTTTGCCAAAGACAGCCAGTAGGTGTATAGGCTGTTTTTAAGACTAACAGGTCCCATTCAAGATCATAAGAAATTTGTTGAACTTTAGCTTCATGAATCTTTTTTTCCACTAATCGTAAAGCCTGTTGAGCTTAATTCCCCTGTCGTGAGTCTCAGAAATGGGCGGATCCAGTTAATGTGGCCAAGCACTTTTGATAATCATTTACTGTTTTAAGGCAGTCTGTTCTAAGAGAAACTTTCTGAGACCCAAGAAAGGAATCAGAAATAACATGTCCCAAATAATTAATAGGTCTGTCTTTCTGAATTTTTTCTGGAGTGATAACTAGACCATTCTTAGTCAACAAGGCTATCACTTCCTGTAATAAAGTGGCATTAATAGCCGGAGAAGGATGGGCCAAAAGAATATCATCCATGTAATGGATGATGTAGGCCTCTGGAAAACGTTGCCGGGCTGGAAGAAGAGCAGCATCAACAAATTTTTGACAGAGGGTTGGACTATTTTTCATCCCCTGAGGGAGAATGGTCCAGTGATATCTTTTTAATGGATGTTGAAAATTAATTGCAGGGACGCTAAAAGCAAAGCATTTGCAATTCTCTGGATGTAAATGAATAGTAAAAAAACAATCCTGTAAATCAATGACTATTATATCCCATTCTTTAGGAATGGCCACTAGAGAGAGCAATCCAGGCTGTAAAGCTCCCATATCAAGCATTGAGTCATTAACTGCTCTAAGCTCTTGTAATAAACGCCACTTACCAGATTTCTTTTTAATAACAAATATAGGTGTGTTCCATGGGCTACTGCTTTCCTCAAGATGCCCTTTGGCAAGTTGGTCTTGAACCAATTGCTCGATTGCCTGTATTTTCTCTTTAGGCAGGGGCCACTGATTAAGCCACACAGGCTCATCTGATTTCCAGGTGATTTTATCAGCATACAGAGAGCTATCAGTGGCCCCTATGAAAAACACTGCAAATTTAAATTATCTGAAATGACTAGTTTAATATCCAAATCCTCCATAATATCTCGGCCCCACAGTGAAAATGGTAAAGTGGGAATGACATAAGGTTGGATAAAACCAGTTTTACCTTCCAGATTCCATCTGAGGACCTGGGCACTTTGAGCTACATTGGAAGCCAGTCCAAGCCCCACAAGAGAGGAAGAAGTCTTCATGCAGGGCCAGGAGACAGGCCAATCTTTTCCTGCTATGCAAGTCCTGTCAGCTCCAGTGTCCAGTAAACCCTGAATCGACTTGCCATTGACTAAAATTGTTTTAAGAGGCCTCTGTGGACCTATATCTTGAATCCAAGCTACTAAGTCAGTAGAACCAAATTGTCCTTTTCCTCTATTTTGAACTAGGGTAGAATTAGGGAATTTAATATAGGGAAATATTAGTAACTGAGCAATCCTTTGTCCTTTATGCAATTGTATTGTCTCCTTTAAAGGACGGACCATAATCTTAATGTCCGTCTGAGTATCTCCATCTAACATACCAGGGATGACCTCGAAATTTTTCTTATAATTTGAGCTTCTGCCAATTATGAGTCCTACTGTCCCTGGGGGAAGTGATCCTGACACAGAAGTAGATATTATAGTGATTCCGTCTAATGAAGACAAGATTACATCTTGCCGAGAAGCTAAATCTAATCCTGCACTTCCAGGAGTTGCCCTAGGGAGGTCATGAATAGTAAGTTTTGGAACTTCAGGATTTAAAACTGGTTGGTTTGGTTCCTCTCTTTTGTTCAGGGGGCTGAGAGGATGCCCCCCCAATGAGTTTTTTGAGGCTTGTACTAGTGCTGGAGCCTCTTTTACTGGTTCCTTGTCCTTATCTATCAACGATCCATCCTTATGGAATTTGGATCGGCCATCTTTTTTCCAATGTTTCCCTTTTTGACACCGAGGGCAGACAGTAGAGGGAGGACTTTTATATCTATTATTACTCGCTGTTTGAATACATTGGTTTTGCATATGGCCTATTCCTCCACATTTAAAACAAGTGGGTTGAGAAGACTGCCTGCCTCTTCCATATGTTTGTTTAATGTAGGAACTGAGTCTCTGCCCTTTTATTGCTGTTGCATATGCCACTCCCTGAACCACAACTGAGAGGCGTCTAAACATACCCTAACATAGTCCTGAACAGTACCAGTCCTACGTATAGGCCGAATTAAATATTGGCACAAAGGATTAGCATTTTCCCATGCTAGTTGTTTTAGAAGTATGTCTGTCCCTTCAGATGGGGGCAGCATTCTATTTACTGCCTCCTCTAAGCAGAAGAGAAAATTCTGATATGACTCTTCATTGGATTGACTGATTCCTGAAAGTGTGCTGCCTTTAGTTCCTGGAGGCGCAAGGTTTCTCCATGCTGTGACTGCATTTTGTGTGATCGCCTCCAGGATTTCGCGTGGAATAGAGACTTGTGAGTTAGGAACAGTATAGTTCCCTGTCCCAAAAAGCATATCTATGTCTGGTTTGGGACCCCTCTTCTTTTGTGAAAACTTAGTTACTGTTTGTTTAGACAAATCCTCATATTCAGTCCTCCAGAGAACATAGTCTCCAGGACTCAAGGAGGCTTTAGCTGTTTGACACCAATCATGAGGTGTTAGCAAATGAGATGCTACCATGTCCAACACCTGGACAGTATAGGGAGCGGAAGCACCAAACGTTCTTACGGCTGTTTGTAGCTCCTTAAGAATTTTTAAAGGTAAAGGCTCCCAGATAGGGGAGTCTCCATCCGTTCTTTCAACTACTGGGTAGAAGAAAGAAAGATCTCCCTCCTTTCTAGCTACTGCCAGAGCTGCACTAAAGTCCACTGGTGGCAGTGGATTTCTATGTTGATTTTTAGGTTTAGGGAGACTAGGTTTAGGAAAAGCAAATTTTGGAGGATGAGGATTTCGATCCTCAGACATTTGACATTTTACTGTCTCATCATCCAAATCCCATTCCTCTAAATTGCTGGAAGTGACACACACAGTATCCTGCCTATCTTCTGTTAAATTAGAACCACACGCATCTTTTGGAATGTTAACTGGTCTAGGTTCCTGCTCGTCCCCCTCAGAAGCGGTTTCATGGACCAGACCTTCAAAATCTGTGGAGTCTTTTAAAAGCTCTCTCATTTGCAACCATAATGGATAGGCACAAGAGGGCAATACACTTTCACCATGTTCCTGGACATAAAGCCTCATTTCATGACTCACTTTTTTCCAATCTGACAAAGTCAAACTTCCGTCTTCTAGAAACCAAGGGCTAACTTTCTTAATGAACTCAAAGAAATCTTTTAATGTGTCCTCTGACACATTAATACCTTTGCTAGCCATCATATGTTTAAAAACTGAGAGACAGATTTTTTCATTTTTTGAAGCGGTTTGTCCCTTGATTATTATAGATTACTTACACTTAACCGATGATCCTTTATCGGCGGAGCTGCAGACTCCTGGTAAGATCCGGCCTGTTGTCTTGAGAGAAAGAAAGAAAGAAGATTACCTGTCCAGAGGTTCCTGTTCGGGACCCATGGGGCGAAAGCACCCATGGGCGAAGCTCTCTGCCCCCACAGTTAAGGCTTTTGATCTCAAGAGGTTAGAAACTGAAAAATCTTAAATTGCACGCTCTTTAAATCTAACAGTTTAGACTGATTTTTTCTTTTTTTTTTTTTTTTTGTGAATGTGGGCAGTAAATGTATAAATCCTGGGTCAAAGAAAACAGTTGCCCAATTCAACAGAGCAAGCAGTGTGAATGGTGTTCTGACCTTTATTCCTTTGCTCCTCTCTCTGCACCCCCTCACCCCCTGTGGTAACACAGTGGTGTGGTAAGTGCCATAGCTAAGGAACTCAAACACTAACAATCTTTAATTATATATAAGGGACTATAATAAGCCTTCAATTTTGCCCCTACAGAAACCTTACCTTTATTATACTAACAACTAGCTTAGTAGTACATCTACCTTCATATCTGCCTTCCATTCCAAACAGTGACACTGTGTCTTACAAAAGAGTATACAATACTGATATCATTGAAAAAATAGTTCAGAACTAAAGGATGTCTGTACCTTTACTTACAAGATGTGTGGAAACATAGATTCATTGGAAATAATTTCCCAACAACAGAGGACACGAAGGAGAAGGATTTGAACACAATTTGTCTTCCCCCAGCAGCTGCTATTCCCTTATTCTAAATACCACAGGTGTAAGACTCTATATCTGCAGAAGCAGTTATAGTCTTTCACTAACTTATGGTTACTTTGTTTCCATGAACTTCTTAAATGTTTTTCCTGAATTTTCCTTTCTGGTCTGGTCTGTTTTCAGCCAGAAGTAAGCAAATGTTTACAGTTTTTATTTTCCTTCAGGTGACTGTCTCAAAGATTACATGTTAATTTATGGTCTACAACCTTAGCTCTCTGATGACCTCAGCAAATTATGAACTTGCAGAATTTATGAGTTTGGTTCTCATTAGGATGAGAAAATATTCTTCCCAACTCTTATCAATGTGAGGAGAAATTTTAAGTTCACTTAGCAACTAGCTGATTTCAATTCACATATATTTTATCCCAAGAAATATTTCTGCAAAGAACATTAATATGGAAATCTAAATTATTTAAACTTTAACTTTTTAGAAAGTTTTATGGATTGCTAACATCCAGTTACTCAGGTGATTTAAACAGCTGCCACACATAGATACTACCCTATACTTTGTTTTTCCACCATTTAGTGGTAGTAAAAAATAGTTGCTTGGAAGCCATATTGTATTTTCTTATATGAACAATGTTACACTAGGACGTTAACAATAAGATCTTATTAATGTAGTCTTATTTTTCTAATGAAAAAAGTAATATTCTATCTCTCTAGTGAACTGTATCACAATCAGAAAACTTGCACAGCTTTCTTCCTTTAACCTCTTCAAAATCACTTAGAATTTTCTCAAAATCTTTTTTTCACAATAAAAGAATGCAGTCTCTGGATTTCAGCCACTGGATTCAGAGCACAGGGCAAAGTCTTGGTCCTAAGCCATTAGGGAATGCTTGACAAAGTTAGCTTAATTTTGTTTGTGACAATTCATTCTCATAGTAAATAGTGAACTGGGAAAAGCTTGATTGTAAGTGCTTTAAAATATATACCCAAAGTGGAATCTTTTTTATTAAATAGCCATGAAAAATTTGGTTTAATGATTTACTGTATAAGAACATTAAATGTAAATGTCTAGCAGAGAAATGAATTCATATTACCTTATAAACTGTGAACAATAATAACTTTAACAAGGAAAATAAAATTTGTATATAAATATTTTAAATAGCATATTCATAGTAAAAGATATAGGATTAGGTCTTTTGTTTTCTTTTTGCTTCCTTTGTGCCTTAGAAGTGATTTTTTTTTTCATTTGCAGCAATCTGACTTTTACAAGGAAGGTATTTTACAATTCTTTGGATTGATAGTCATATTTGAAATTGTATCCAGACATTGAAATAGCAATTTAAAAGTATCCATTTTCTACTTCCAAAATGTTGATGGTTATTTCCTTTCCTAAGAAAATACTTCCTAAATGTTTTGTTTATTTTCTTTGTGAGCAGTTTATTGTATCTACTTGGAGGGACAAAGAAAAGAGAGCATGTGATTTTAGAGGTGACAGAGTAATCACCACCAAGGAAGGTTTTAAGATAATCAGATTAAGATTGGCTAGAATTTTGTCACAGATTTGAAAGTTCTGTGGATTTAGATGAGGAACAAAGGTGAGTCAGTGACTCAGCACTCTGTCACAGCCAATTTTCACTGACCTGGAACAAATGACAGCAGAAATTTAAAAAATCAAATGCACTTCCCAACATAATAATGCTGCCTTTCTTGGTGATTATAAATAATTGTGATATATACACTGTTAGATTTTATATTCATTTCATTGAATAAATACATATGACAAATATGCCCCCTAGTACCATAGTTATCAATTTTGCTTTTGATACAAGTGATAAAATCTTGTTTTAGGATAATTTGGACCATCTTGAGCATATCAACACATTCAATGAGGGGTACTGCCAATAATATCTTTAACAGTTTTTAACTAGATAGATGTATTTCAAGAAATATTAATTGAACAGCTAAAATGACACTCTATTATGCATTTTTTAAGGCAGAAATACAGAATGAAAGGCCATTTAGGCAAATCTATATAGAGAATTTATGGTAAACAAATAGGCCAGCAATGAAAGCAAATATTTAATCAATATATATGATTTTTAAAATAAAAATTCTCTAAGTTTAAACATTAAAGTCAGCTCCTTTTTAAGGAAAAACAGTATAATTTGAAGACTAAAATATGAAATTCTAAACTAAATGTAAACAGTCAATATGAAATAAAAAAGTAGGATAAAATGACAAAAGAACAAAGTGATCAATAAAGCTAAAAAGTAGAATTATAGAAGATACTTAAACATGAATGATGACTCTTCAGGAAGAGTGATGAAGAAACAAGATGAAGACTAAAATATTGAAAATAAAAATTCTATCTTAGTCAATGATTTATCATTATTATCTGGCACTGTGCCTAAAAAGCTATAATAATTCAAAAACTTTAGGTCAGAAAGTCAAAAGGAATTTGAAAAGGAAAGAATTAAGGAAGGAAGGTTGTTAAATTCCTTATGGTGTTACAATTGTATGTTGTGAAAGACCTTTACATGAGCTTGGTTAAGCGGAACTAACAGAACAACTTTTGAGAGTGAGAGCATGATATGAAAAACACTAATGTTTGCTCTTAATAGAAATACTTGCATGATCATGGCAGAAATGGCCTAAGCTGTAGAACATACAAAGAAATGTATTAGAGTAATCAAGGTTTGGTTACTAAAATTAAATGATGTATTCTACAAGATAGATATCTCAAATAGTGGTTAATTGTCTTTTTCACAAGTCAGCATTCACTCACCAAAATTCTATTTATAACTTTCATAGTCTAGAAGGCTGTGTGAACCCCATGCTAAGTCAAATGTTAGGTCAGTTTTATTTTTTGACTGGAAAAATAAGTATTTCAATCACAATGTCTTAATTAACACTACTGGCTGTAGTAAAAACTCAACTTTTGAAACAAAATGCTTGGGGAGGTCCCATATAATCTAGGGTAATGAATTAACTGTTTCATCATCACATGCTTGTGAATTCCTTCCCAAATCTCAGGATAAATTTCTCCATCTGCAGGTGCTGCACCATTTGCTAAAGAAAAGTATTTATAAAGGAAGGAAAATTCTTTGACATTTGGGTACTTTGACATTTACCATTGATATTAATGATGCTATAAAATTGTCATGCAAAATGCCATTTACCCACACAGTGATGCTTATTAATTACAAACATTATGTAATCTATTTTAGATGCAAAAGGTTATGTGTTCCTTTTATTTCTGATTAAATCTAAGTCAGCAGAGAAGCAGAACCACTATAAACTCAAATGTGAACTTTAAATAAGATTTTAACCTCAGGGATTTGCATGTCAGAAAGAATTTGAAGCAATTGAGAGAATCAGGAATGAGATATATTTTCTGTAAGCACAACATTGCTTTTACAAACCTCATATCTCTCCATATATACTAACTAAAAAATTAAGATGAAATGTTCAGATTACTAGAATAAGGAGTTTTCTTGAATATTTGATTTAATTAAATGCAAATAGAAAAATTTCTGTGGTGCAAGAATATGAATATTTAATGAGAACCTTTTAAAGGAATATTATTTGACATGATGCATTTCAATAGAGACTGACAGAGGCTTAAGCAGCAAAAATGATTTTAGTAATAAATGGACAAAGCCTCAATACCTAGTATCCCTTCTGTGTTTTCTTTAAATTGGAATGTAAAATGTGATCTGAAAATTCTATTTTAAAATATAGTATTATTGAAAGAATACTTTTTTCCATTTTTATCTCAAAAGTAGAAGAAATAAAACAGTTTTAGAACAGAAAGTAGAAATTTAGAGATCAATAAATTAGCTCATTGGTTAAGTAAAAGGAAAATGAAGTCTAAAAGTACTTCTTGAAATTTAAAAGATGCAATCTTTAACATTCATAATAGCTGAAATCAGGTCAAAAGAGAATAAAACTTTTCGCCTTTGACTTTAAACTTAAAACACATCCACCTATGCCTGCTTCTCTCTACAAAGCAGGTTGCAAGCAGTTTACATTAGCAATTACCTTTAACTTTAACTAGACACACCTATGCCTGCTTCTCTCTCTAGGAAACAGGCTAGGAACTGTTCATTAGCATTTTCACTGACCACTTATTGATATGTAAAAGCCAGTCAGCTGCTTCTCAGCTCCCAACTCCAAAACTGCAGAAGAAAAAAAAAAAAACTTAAAAATTACAGTTTACACTTTACACTAGTTTGCCTCAATTTACCTTCTTTTAAACTCTTGTGGGTTCTTTCCAACATCCCCAGTCTTCTCAACCAAAATACCAAGTCAGAGCAAGACGCAGACTAATTTATTTCTAACAAAGTGATTTCCTAATTACTACAAAAAAAAACATGTAAGTTAAACTCAGATTGCTTTAACATTGTCCAAAACCTTTCTCAACATTGTCCAAAGTCCTTTCTCAGATTGCCCAAAAATCCTCAGTATGTCAGTCCTGATCATCTCACCAATGTCAGCCAGTCAGAGTTCCTCTCAGCATGTTTGAAGACATCTTTCTTTGGCATGCTCCTTTGGCGTGCTTTGGCTCCTCCGTGCCGTCTTCTTCTTGTCGTCTTCCTCCAAGTAGAAAAGAGACCTCATGGTTCCAGACCCAGCAAAGTTCACTTTCTTTCCAGGTCTAACTTTTGCATGGTCTCTTCCAGACACAAGTCAAACTCAGCAAAGCAAACTCCAACACAGAGTTCAAATCTGCAAACTTCTTAACCACCTTCAGCACATATGTGGCTATTCTGGGCCAGCCAGAGGTGGCCC
>PVHY01022459.1:0-22362 GCA_004024945.1 Uropsilus gracilis
CACACACACACGCACGCACACACACAGAGAAGCACACGTGCCATCACCCCAAAATAACTCCCAAATGGCGACGAGCCGAAGTCCGGCTGGAACCCTCACTTTGCCAACTCTCTGCTGTGTGACCTCACGCAGGCGCCTCTGCCTCTCTGCACCCCAGGGCGCCACTGTGAGGTGACACGCTCGCCCACCCAAGTGCTTTGACCGAAAACGCGGAGACCCTTGCCGTGAGCACGGCACGCGTCCCGAAAGCGGGGGTCACTCTCTGAGCACAGCTTGGCTGTCACGCTGATGCCAGCAGCTGCTGGAGCTCCCAGGTCCTGGCGCACCTGCTCAGGCACCAGCGGTGGCCCTTTTCCCTAAGCTTTTTCACAGGTGGGGCTCAGACAGGTGTCCTGGGAGCAGCGCGGGGGTCACCTGGCTCTGTCAGGACAAGACAAGTGACCGCTGACCCCCCCCTGACCCTTCCCTACCCACTGAGAGCTGATGACCGCAGCACAAACCAGGGACGGGGGCCGAGACCACTGCAGGGTGGCCCACCATGGACGCAGCTTGCAGCAGCGTGGCTGAGGGCGGGAGCACGCGCGTCCCTCATCCCCGAAGCCTGGGCATGGTGAGCACACAGACGCTGCGCTCAACAGGATGGCAAGTCCCTCCACGCGGAGGCCAGGCCGGGCCAGCACCACGGCCGGTCCTGGGGTCACGCGGTGCAGCCCCAACTCCTCGCAGCCATGTTCCCTCCAACCTTCTCTGCCGGAGACTCTGGGGAGCTCTCCTTCCCAGCCTGTGGGGTTACCCACGGCGGCCAGTGCACAGCACCCCGCTTCCCAGCCTCTCTCGCCGAGTGGAGGCGAGCTCAGAGCCCTGCAATGGGGGTTCTTTCCAGGGGTGTCTCTGCACCTGGCGGGAAGATGGCGCCTCGCTCTGGGGTGGGGGGGAGGGGCTCACGATGCTGAAGAGAAAGGGCTCGGTCTGCCCGCGCGTCCCTCCCTGACGGCTGCCAGGACGCTGGTCTCCACGGAAGCCGCAGCCCAGCGAGTGGTCAAGAGTGGCCGTGGGGGGGGAGCAAAGAGAGAACGTCCCGGAGGGCTGAAACACTGCTTCTGGCCCCCAAAAGCTCGAGGCGGCACCAGGCTCGACAGCCCCATCCCGGCGCCATTTTGTGACTGCGCATCCCACCAGAACCCCCCACCCCGTGCCCAGCTGCCCTCGGCTGGTCCTCACGTTGTCATCGCACGTGTGGGTTGGGCTTATGTCACTTGCCATGGAGCTGGTTCTGAGGCTGCAGGCAGGGAGGGCTAGGAAGCCTCTGTCCTCCTCAAGTCATCCTCTGGGCGCTGGAGCAGCCCAGGGCTGTGGGTGAGGGCATAGGGAGCCATGGTCCAGGCCCCAAGAGCCCCAAGGGCAGAGGCGCAGGCCAGCGGATGCCCGTGGCAGCTTTGGCTCCAGGTCTTTCTCCAGCGTCCTCTCTTTGCTTCTTCTCTCTCCAGTGTTCCGAGCTGCTCCTCTTCTCCAAGACTCTTCAAGCTTCTATAATGGCTGATGCACAGATCAGCTTTCCCCATCCCTGGCATCTCCAGGCACCAGCTCACGATGCCGCCTTGCTACGGTGCCACACTCTCCACACCGGCCACTCTTCTGCCGGCCACCGTGGCTCCTTGCCACCTCCAGCTCACTCTTCAGGGGCTGCCCCTGGCCAGGCCACGCGGGCCTGTTCTCTCAGTCCGCCATTCCCGTCTCCTTCCTTTCTTTTCCATCTTTTGTTTTCCTCGCTCCTTCCTTTTATCCCCACCCTCTCTTCCCGCTTCTCATTGTCTCTCGTGGTTTTCTCAGACTCCGCCCCCCAGGGCATTTTGGCGCCTGTTCAGTTTCACTGCGTCACTGCCCTGTATCAATAGTACAAGTAAGGAGGACAAGTAAAGCCAGGGGCTTGGAGGCGGGGGGGTGGGGGGGGACTTGCTCACAGAGAAGTCTTGGGAGGGCATCATGGGGACCACCCACCTCACCTGTGAGCTGGTTCCCCCTCAGCCCTGCACACTCCCCAATGCTGTATACACCCCTAGGAGCCCACAGGCGAGATGCAGTCGCTGCCAAGGTGCCTGGATCAGGGTGTGGGAAGCAGAACCCAGACCCCAAAGCCGAGCACTGGCCTGCCAGACTCCAGAGACCGAGCTCTCTCACTGCCAGAGCTGATGGGAGGGGACCATGGCAGACAGGGGTGCCCGGCACCCCTCAAGGAGGAAACAGCATGCCCAAACCTCCCCCTCTGCAGGGGTGATAGCGGCTCTCTGACCTCCCAGCAAAGGGCTGTAGGGGTGAGTCCGGACCCAGATGGAAAGGCTGGGTTGACCAGATGCCCCGGGAACTTGAGTCCCAAAGGCAAACACAGATTTCATTCTGTGCAAACACGGCCGCCAGCACTCTCTGGGGGAAGGAGGGGTGGTGCTGAATTGGAATTTCAGTAAAAATAACCTGGACATTGAGCAGGTGGGGGATTAGCAAGGAGGGGGGTGATGTGTCGATTTTCCACTGACAAGTCCAAACGTCCCTGCAGGTTCTAGCAACGGTGGTGAGAAGCAGGGGGCTGATGACTGGGGGCGGGGTCCCGTTCACTGAACAAGAAAATCCAGCTCAAACTCCACTTGGGGTGTGCACAGGGAAGGTGCTTGGGAGCTCAAGGAACTGACCTCCCGCCCCAGGGTGGAAGCAACTGGGACCCTGGGCTGGAACCAGGCCCAGGACCTTGCGCTTCAGCCTCTGGGTCTGCTTTCCACCATCTTGTCCCCAAGCATGAGTATGTCTCCCAACATGGCGGCTGCCGCTACCCCAGCTCCCATCCTCACTGACCAGTCGAGCCCAGGACCCATCTCCTCAGCAGTTCTACCTTGAGTTTCACTGGGCCAGGCGGCGTCTGCCCCACTAGCTGAAGTGGGGATGGGGGTGTCCTGCTGACCAGGCCTGGGCACACCCAGACGGACACAGCTGACCACATGGCCCTTCAGTGATGGGGGAGCCGGTGTTCCTCCAAGGGGAGATGAGTGCAGGGCGGGCGCCCTGTGGGGGCGCGGGGAGAGAAGGGGGCACCAGAGTGGGCTGTAAACCTCAAGCTTAAGCGTGGACGTGCTGACAACTACAGCATCGAACATGCTTCCCAAGCACTTGGGATCTTTGGAAGCAAAATACTTTCCCTTCTCGACCCCAGCAGTTAAGGTTCCTCGAAAGCACAAAGAACAGAATGTCTTCGGGAGGGGGATGCGAACAGAGGACAATGTTTCTGAGCAGCTCTTCTCATGCTTTCAAATAAAAAGCTGTCTCCCCAGCCCAGGGGGCGGGCACACACCCGAGGCAGCTCCCTGGGATGTCTGCGGACTCGTGCCTACGAGGGGGTGTCCGTTTTTGAGTGAGACGATGGACGTGGCTTCTCCCCCCGAGAGTCAGCAAAAAAGCCATCGCTCCCGGTATGTCCAGACACACGTGTTCTCTGAAATGCAGCCATTTTTATGTCGACGCTGGTGGGACTAACTCCAGCTGGAGACTGAGCTGCAGGACAGAGAGAGGCGCTGGGTAGGAGGGGACCGGGGGGACCGGGGGGACCGGGGCTGAAGGGGCGTGTGGGGCTGGCGGGGTCAATCAGCCAGTCCCACGGCCTCTAAAGCAGGTGCAATGCGAAGACTCCAATGAGAATTCAAAGAAATAATGAATGAGACAATGTGGCTGTGTTGGTGCGTGTGCACCCACGGCATGGAAATCATCGGGAAGGGCAAAAAAAATGGAAGAAATGTAAAATATATATGTATAGATCACGTCGTTGTCTACCCCGAGGTTCTCCCACCACCTTATCACCCATGAACCATCTTAATCTCTTGTTCCCATTCCTCTCCCAGTGTACCCTCCTCCCCTCTCTTGCTCTATGCTTCAGTCCTGTTGGCAGTTTTAAGTTTTCCTTGTCCATGTGTTTGTGTGTTTCTGCCCGTATCTCTCCTATAAGTGAGACCATCTGGTACTGTTCTTTTCCTTTCTGGTTTATTTCCACTAACATGATTCCTTCTAGCTCCATCCATGATCCTGTACATGACTTAAGTTTTTTTGATGGTTGAATAGTATTCAACTGTGGACATAGACCGCCACTTTCTGATCCATTTGTCTGTCTGGGGGCAGCTGGCTTGTTTCCATAGCCTGGCTGTTTGTCAGTAGTGCTGCATAAACATCCGAGTTCAGGTGTTCTTGGGAAAGTTTTGGTCTCCTTTGGGTAGATGCCCAGCAGTGGGGTGACTGGATCGAATACGGTAGCTCCATGTTCAGTAGCTTGAGGGTCCTTCACTCAGCCTTCCAGAGTGCCTGGACCAGTTCACGTTCCCATCAGCAGGGTAAGAGAGCTCCTTTCTCTCCACATCCTCTCCAGCATTTTCGAGGAAGACGAGACAGTCCTGTCCTGAGGTCCTTGCGTACGGCATGTCCCGCTGTGCACCGTCAACACGGACTGGTCGTGGTGCTGGTGACATAACCAGGCACAAACGTGCCCCGTGTGAGCAGAAAGCGTCTCAGCTCAGAAGAGAGCACCCGCCGGCCAGAGAGGGGGAGCAGGCGTGGGAACTTCTCTCGGGCGCCCTTTGACCTCAGGGAAGCAAACCGACTGCCTGCATTCCGACGTCAACCTGAAATATTTTTAGGAAACACAGCCAAGATGCAACGCTCTGTCTCCTTCCCGAAACTGACTCTCACCGGCCTTGACCTCTTGACCTCCATCCTTGCTCACACCCGGGTCCAGCCCCGGGAGGGGGAGGTACCTCTGCCCCCCACGGTGCTGGCGTGGGGGCCAGGCCGTCCAGCTTGCCACGTTGCCACGCACGGGCCGCTGTTCTGAGCGCCACAGGCACTGATTAAGAGAGCGGGCGCACAAGTGCCCGCTGTGATGGAAACTCTCAGCGAACACATGCTAAGTGCCCGGAAGCCTCAGCTTCCTTGATTGGTGTTGATTGTTTGCATTTGATTTATGTCCTCGGTATCACTGTTCGTTAAATTACCTCGAGTGATGACCGCCCGGTCGCCGAGGCTGGGCGCCCGCCCGGACTGAACACACGCTAGCTCCCGGGGAGCCAGACACCACCCCCGAGAGCTGCGTGTTGCTCGCGGAAATTGCTTATAAGGAAAATGATCTCAAAGGAGCCCCCAGCGGTCACGTCTGCTCTTCCCCTTACTTACAGCGTCCGCTCCCGGAGGCGGCCTTGCTATTTCCGGCAACGTCCCCTGCCATGGGCGCACTGGACAAGGGTCCAGGGCCCATCTGATCCCCCTAAAAGCCCGCCGAGTCTTCCCCTGGACCCCCTGCTGTGCCCGGCAGGCTGGACAGTTGCTTCTGCTCCCCGCCTCTCCGCGCACCCCAGCAGAGGGCTGGGGGGCGCCGGGATCTCGCTGCCTTGATTGTTTGCCCGCAGAGGCTGCTGAAATTTGCTTTTGCTGCCCGGGAGGACCAGCGGGGAAGGCAGGGACATGTCGGGGACAGATCGATCCCGGGAGGTCAGGCGGAGGGAGGGCGTCCGGGGGAGCTGGGCGACAAGTCGCGTGTAGTCGCCACAGGTGCCTGTCGCCAGGGACACGGGCGAGGAAGGGAGAGGAGCGGGGGCGCCCGGCGTGCTGTGTCCTACCTGCGGGGCCCGGGTGGACGGGGGAGCCGGCACTGACCCAGGGACGGAGACGCGCACAGGAGGCTCGGTGGTGAGGACCCTGAGCCTGGAGGCCTGGCCGCTGGCAGCCCACCGGCCACCCCCCGCCCCGGGGCAGCGGCCATGCTGGGAAGCACGCCACAGCCAAGCACATCAGCAGTGATGTGGTGGGGGGGTGGGCTTTTGGGGTCCACTCCGGGGGGGAAGGAGACGGTGAAGATGGTGATGGGGGAGGTGCGCCCCAGGGAGGACACCCCCAGGGAGCGACACAGGCCCACGCTTGAGGGCCCCCACGGGGGACACGTGCATCATGTGGGCAACAGGGCCTTCAGATCTTCTCTAGAACCTTCTCCTTGGCCTTCTTCCCAGCTGGTCTCCCCGGCAGCCTCCCCGCAGGGCCCCTGCCACAGCAGTCAACTGGCCACAGCCCTCCAGGCGCCCCTGCTCCCGGCATCCCCACCTTCCTTCCCAGGGCCCTGTGGCTGCCCTGCAGGTGGACATCCAGGTGTCCGGCCAAGCAGGGAGGGACGGGGCTCTGACCCAGCGCCTCCCGGGGTGTGCAGCCAGCGTGATGCTCTGGAGATCGTTTCCCTAGAGAGGGACCAACACCACCAAGCTCCCAGATGAGGCGGGGTGCCCCCCCCCAGAGCCCCGTCCCACGGCGGTGCCACTCCCATGATGTGGGCTCAGGTGCCTGGGCAGAAGCCTCTCTGACAGCCTCCCCCGTCGCTGCCCTGTCACTGCCCTGACAGGCCTCTCTGGAAAGCAGGGAGCACAGGATTGAGGGTTCTAGGGCCCCACAGGCCGGGTCCAGCGCTGAGCCCTGGCCTTTAACACGCTTCACCCCAGACTCCGAACCCCTCCTCTGCTCCCACTTCGCAAGCGCGACGTGCAGGCTCCCCAGGATTTCCGGGCTCCCCGCCAGCCATCAGGCTGGGAGGGAGATGCTGAGACCCGCTCCTCCCACGCGGTCCTCATCCGGAGAAGATACAGGGCCACGCGGGCCCATCCATCTGCGCATCAGCCAGACGAGCACAGCCCCACACACACCCGGCTTGTGCCCAGAGACACCCCTCTGGGGACACAGCCCCGGCAACACCCCTGCTCCCGCCCTGGCACCCCGCGCTCCCCGCCATCTCCCCGGGGCACCCAGCACCCACTGCCCCTGCAACGGAAACTGCGTTTTATTCTAAATTAACCCCAAGTCGTGGAAGACACCCCAAAGCCCCCGGAGCAGGAGGCGCCTTCGCGGGGCTCCCGTGGCCCCCAGAACAGCGGCACCCAACCCCGGGCCGCGTCCACAGAGAAGGTGCCGCCTGACACCGTCCCCCACGAGGCCCTGCCTGCAGGCCTGGCCACTCACCTCCGGGTAGGGGGGGCGTGGGGGGAGAGGAGCTGCGGTAATGCTTCAGGGAACTGGGGGGCGGGGGGAGGGACCGTGGGCTGCGAGCATAGGCACCTGCACCGAGGATGCATCCCCTGCACCCCGCGAGGCCGCCCGCCTGTCTGCCGCAGCGCAGGGGGTGGGAGCCCCCTCTGCACCCCAGCCGGGTGAATGTCACCTGCCCACGCGGCCACCACAGGTGAGTTTCTCTCCTACTCGCTATGTCCAGCCCCCCACGTCCTGCACGCGGCACAACAGCAGGCTTAGAGCTCCTTTCGCCAGAGGTACCCCAAGTGTCATGGGTACCCCAAACCCCAGAGGGCACCTAACTGGGCAGAGTGGGGGTGAAACCGGGACCCGATACAGGCAGTACCGAAACGGAGGCACTGATGTCAGTAGCTGTACCTGAAAAACACCGAGGGAAAGAGGCCTGAGCAGGATAAGGGCGCTTTGACTTTGTTGCAGATTCCAGGTGTGGACCCTGGAGGAGAGAATGGATGGGCTGGAGGCTGTGTGAGGGAAGTGGGGCTTTTAGAGAAAAGAGAGAGAGAGAGAAAGGAAAGGAGCAGAGACTGGAGACAGAGACTTTGGGGGAGAGGAGAGACGAGGATGGCAGGCAGGTAAAGAGCCGCCTGAGTGACCAGGCTGGGCAGACGCCCCTGGAAGAGTAAGATGGAGGTGGAAGGAGCCATGGTGGCCGGCAGAAGAGTGGCCAGTGTGGAGCGTGTGGCACCGCAGCAAGGCGGCCTAGTGAGCTGGTGCCTGGAGATGCCAGGGATGGGGAAAGCTGATGTGTGCATCAGCCATTGTGGAAGAAGTTTCAAGAGCCTTGGAGAAGCGGAACAGCTGGGAACACTGGAGAGAGAAGAAGCAGAGAAGACGCTGGAGAAAGACTGGCCTTGGCAGAGTGCCTGCCTCAGGCTGGGAGGGGCCAAGGGCGCCATCTTGGACATGTGTCTTTGGGAGCTTTGGGGCTGAGAATGGTGACCGGGGTCAGATGACGGCCACTTGTGGCTTTGAGGATTTGTTTTCCCTGTTAAATCCCTTATATACAAACCCTGTTGCTAAACCGCATTTGAGTGGTACCTGCTGCGCGCGGGTGGTGCGAGCCTGAGGGGACCTGGGTGGCAGACGCCACATTTTGAATGTGGCTTCTTGGGTGGCGGCTTCGGCCTCTTGGACCTGATATCAGGGCAGGACCTGCACTCCCGCCCCTCAGGGAAGGAGACAAACAGCTGGCTGGAGCAGCTGGCCGGGGCGACCCCCTTGTCCCACACAGCCCATGCAGGGCACCCCTGGGCCTCCCCTCACAGGGTGGGGACAGCTCCGGTGCCCTCCTTCCCCAAGGTGCCCTTTGGCTCAGCCAGAGCCAGGACCTGCAGTTCCAGTCTCCCATACTGGGTGGCCCACGGAGGCAGGGCTGGGGAAGCCGTGGTTTCAGCCTCCAGGTTCTGGGTTGTCATGATGATGGGGCAGGCGCTAAGCGAGAACTTCGCAGCCAGGAGGGTCCCAGATGAGAGAGGGGCCTGGGCTGGGATGCTGGGCCAGCTGCTGGCCACCCCGGGCCACAGGAGGTGACACTCAGCTGGCCTCAGCTCCTGTTCTGCAGCTCGCAGGGCGAGCTGGAGCTGCAGTTATCAGATGAGTTCACGCGCACGCGTCTGCGCTCGGTCCACATTAGTGATGATGGTTCTTTTTAAGACTCTCAAAGACTCATCCCCTCACTCATGTCTGTATCTCTTCTATGCTCGTGGCGAGCGCCCGGGTGTGCATAAGCGTGTGTGCGCGTGTGTGTGTGTTTGCCAAGGGAAAGCTATTTGTACACTGCCATACAGTCTTTCATGAAGAAAAGAGAGCCCACATTTATTTATGATTATCTCCCATCTCCCCTTATTATTTCCATCATGTTAGTTGTAATCTCGACTTAAAAGGAGACTTGTAGCCAAGTGCACACTGGATAAAGGGGAACTTTCTGTTGTGCTAATGCACAAAAGGAGAATCATGCCTTTTATTTTTCCGTGAAGGGATTTGGATTACATTCACAAGAACAAACACTATTCCCCTAAGAGCAATCTTGGGCTCGCCACGTTCAAACAAAAGCACAGTCTCCACTCTTCATTTCAAAGACCATCAAGTTTAAAAATGTATATTTTCTATATTCGCAACGACTTCTTTTTTCCAACCGTGGAGGGACATTCCTGTCAGCAGAATTACAGCAAGGAAAGGAAATGCTTTTACGTGTCTTTTTCCTGGTTCTTGAGAATCTGGAAAGAAACCAGTATTTACATTCGGGCTCTTACTTTGCATTAAATGCATAGACACCCTAAGGATGATTAGCTCGGGCCCCATTTTCCTACATGCATCAAAAGCAAATAACAACTTCTCTCTTTATGAGCAGCTCAGGAAGCAGAAACCAATCTCGTGTGTGCGGCTTAACCCTTTCGAGCACAGGTATGAGCTGTTTCCTTTCTGTATCCACACACCCGAGAGCACCAGGAGGGGGAAGGACTGGGAGGCTGGGGGCTGGGGAGGGACTGGGTCCTGCATGCCCGCGCTCAGCATCACGGGAGATGACTGAGGTTGGTGAAAGAGCTTAGCTTTGGGGTTTTCTTCTCTCCTCAACAGTGCAAGCGACCCTGTGAGCTTTACAAATGGCCTTTCAGCCTGGAGAATGGCACGGTGGTCTCCAGGGCCCAGAGGTAAGGAGGTGTCATTTGTCTTAACTACTTTCCTGAGGCTGACCCGTCAGCGCAGCCGAGCCTGTCAATACCACGGCCCCTCTGCTGCCCACACACCCACCCCTGCCTCCCCGGCCTTGGGGTGCAGGATGTACACACCGTTTAAAATAAACGCCAGTCACTCTTCCCCCTTTACCTGCACTTTTATGAAGCAGAGATCCGAAAGGTCTGTGCAGCCTGCAGAACAAAGCGTTGCACCACACGTCACCACAGGACTATTCTCACAGCGCAGGGGCTTGGGGGTGGGGAGCACTGGAGGTTGTGGGGCACGTCAATGGGTAAGAGACATGCCTGAGAGGAGGGCGCACCCTCACCTATTCGCGCCCAGCTCCGGCACACGAGATGGTTTCAGCTAGTCCCTATAGTGGCGGCCCCCCAACCTCCTGGGATGTACCCCCTGGAGAGACATGTCCCTAGAGATAAAGGGGCTACCCCCACAGGCGTTTTTCTGCCAGGAAATGAGTCCCCATTCTCCTTCCCCATGTGCTACACGCCGCGGGATCCTTGACCAGGGACCGAAGGGGCTTGAGACCTCTAACAAATGACTCAGCACATGTTCGCTGAGCCCAGGTCTACGACTCCATCTCAGACTGTTGACTCCGGTTTGCCTAAAACCTCCATGTTGAAGCCAGTGTCCTCTCCCTCCTGCCCTCGGTGGAAAGGACCCGCCACGGCTGGCTGGCCCGACATCCTGTTCGCTTCCCCTTAGCCCTGGTTGTTCCTGACAGCAGCATTGTCCACCTGATGGATGATGGACGCCAGCATTGTCCTCCTGATAGACGATGGGTGTCCGCAGTACTGGGAACCCGCAGTTAGGAGAACGTGTCCCACCATTATGGGTGGGACTGGGAACGTGTCCTGCAGCTATGGGAACGTGTCCTACACCTGCTGGCCTCACAACGGGGCATGGCTTTGCCCTATCAAAGCTTGTCACAGAGACAGCTCGGGGTCTCCCTTGCTAAGCTGGCTTGGGAACCCTGGTGGCCCAGTAGTAAACCTGCAGCCTGGAACCTCAGTCGGATCCTTGTGTCTTGTTGAGTGGCCCACGAGTCACAACACTGTCTCAGTTTCTTCCGCCTATTTTTCTTCTTCTTCCGCCCTTGGTCTCCAACAGAGGGTGACCGCAAGTGGCCCTGGAAGAACAGCAGGCCAGCCTCAAGCACTGGGATCCAGACCCCAGGTCCTATCCAGATGGCTTCCCCACAGACAGTACAAGGATGGCCGCTCCATTCTCTGAGAAGGCCCCTCTGAGGCGAGAGCAGCTCAAAGGCGGTGCAGGGGCCAGGGGTCCCCACCGAAGGCATGTGTGTGCTGGCAAGCGCCTCCTGGAACTCCTGCTCTGCTTATACGTATGTGTTTGGGTTCGCAGTCACCCCCACTCATCCCCTCTGCCCCAGTGGTGGGTGAAAAAAAGTTATTTAATGAAAAAATTGACTAATTAATTGATTAATTAAGGCTTGGCGGCACGACCTAGTTAGAGTTACCCAACTAGAGAATAGAAGACTCAGGATTTATCTGAGAAAGAACAAAACAAAAAAAAGAGAAAGGAAAAATCCAGGGAAACGAAGGTTCAAGGTCATGACCATGCTGCTTTCCACAGACACACTCCAAAGTCAGCAAGTGGGACAGAGTCCCCACGGGAAAGAACAGCGGGGTCCCCACGCGGGGCCCCGGACCAGCAGCCTCCACATCCTTGGGAGCTGTTCCCAGGTCCACATTCCCACTCAGGCTCGGCGGAAGTGGGGGTGCTCGAGGGGCATCCAGGGCCTTCAGAGCCACGCCCAGGTTTAAGGAAAAGGGACTACAGGAACAGTAAGGAGGACTTCCCTGGTGAGGGCACGGCTGGCAACATGGGGGAGAAAAGTGGGGAGCAGGGGGTCGTCACCCCCATTTCCATGACAAGGACAGTGGGGGTCAAAGCACATAGATAGAAACTAATGATTTTTTTTTTTTTTGAGACCAGGTCTCGCTATTTTCCCCGGGGAACCGCAGGCTCATGTTGCCCGGGGCACCACAGACTCAAGCGATCCCCAGCCTCAGCCTCCCAGGTAGCTGGTATTACAGGCATGTGCCACCATGCCTAGCTATTTTGGGGGGACGAGGTCTTGCTATGTTTTCCCCGGGCGGGTCTCGAACCGCAATCCCAGTCCCAGCCACGCTCCGTAGGCTGCTGCTTACAGGCACGCGCCACCGTGCCCGGCTAGATACTAGTGATTTGTAACTGACATGAGCCACTTCTGAGCTTAATGAAGAAAATGCCTCAGAGGCCAGCGCTCTCCGGAGAGGCTGTGCAGACCCTCAGGCCTGGAAGTGACCTGTGGATGCAAGTCCCAGAGACCCCCGCCCCCTGACCTCCAACAGACTCCAGCCTGCGACCTTGGGCAACACCTCCATCTCTGACCCGTCTCTCGCTGCAGGGTGGGCTTCCTTCGGCAGCCTCCCGCGCACCCTGCAGGTGTATTTGGAATACTAATTGACAAGAACGCTGGGCTCTTCCGAAAGATGCTCCAGGAACCAAGTCATAGGGGTAACGTCCTCAGAATAACGATTATCCAATGAGCTCAAGAATTCCAGAAAAGATTATCTCCCGGTCCCACGTGGTTAATTAGTCCACTCGCAATCAAGGAGAGCTTGGCCAGCACGGCTCAGCTAAGCCCCCAGCGTTCAATCACAACGCAAACTTCGCTGAGAATGTGCTTCCCCACATTTGCACTCCATCACCGTCTTCGGAGCTAATAGGAACTTTTGCTTTCTGACATGATCCATTTTGTTAAAGCTGGCTATGATTCCCCACACATTACTTGAAAACCAATTTCATTCAAGACAAAAGAGTGTGAGCCGGGTATTACATTTTATGCCTAAATTATGCAAATGTGGCGGAGCTATATTGTGCGACTCCCTTCCTCCCAGTTTTCCTTGTAGCGTGAGGTAAAGTAAATTTCACTACCCTCATTTGCAAAAGGTGAATACCTTCTATTTTCGGACCCTGGAGGAAAGGATTGACTTTTCATGAGCAGTTATCTAATCTGAACATGGCCTACCTCGTTCCCAGGTGTGACACGGATATCCTAGATAGGTTGGGTCTTCAGCCAGAGGATCCTTGCAGAAAAACCTGCACCACCAAGCCTGCATGTCCCAAAGGCATGAGATGCAAGATGAGGGTTCTATTTTGCAGCTAAGGCTTTCCCATCAGACACCAGACTGCAGGCCTTTGAAACAAGGCCCCGCTATTATTGCTGTGGCGCTCTGTGAGTCTGTAGCGGGCGATGAGTTTGCAGCTGTTATTCCTCCCATTTTCTGACCATCTCAGGAGCCTACTTTCTCCTTCCTCATGAAGATAATCACTTCCCAGAAGAGAACGGGCTACGGCGGAGACCTCCGCAGGTCAACGTTGCTGCAAAGAGACTGGGTTTTTTTGCTGATCACAAATAAGATAAAATGCTTTTAAGGTGGACTCCAGGTTCCTGCTCCAGATCCTGCTTGTGTTTTGGTTTTTGACTTTTGATTTTTCTGATGGGACTACCGCTTGCTCGCTTGAACATGATGCAGATTGCAGGGGTCAACCCTTGTAAATCAGTATCTGCAGAATCTACATTTTTTGCACCATGAGGATTCCAGTTTCCATCCATCATCGCACAGTTGACCAGCCTCCTCCCCACTTCCTTTCTGGTGCCCACTAGCCACTGCTCTGTTCACCAACTCAAAAGATATTTTTGTCTTGTTTATCTATTCATTTGTTTCTTCACCACATAAGCGTGAAATCAGCGTCTTTTTTCCTTCTGACTGGCTTCACTGGCACAATACTCTGTAGATCCCCCTGTGTTGTCATAAGTGGCAAGATCCTTTTTGCTGCCTCTATAATATTTTACTTTATTTTCTTCTATTATTGTTCACTTTTGAACGGTATTTGCTTTCAACACTTACGTCTAGGGCCCTAGAAAAGATAGCTTATTGGATAGTTTCACTGTGGAATACGGAGAAGCAGAACAAAAGGTTAGAAAAGTACAAAATGCAGACTTACCCAGGGCCCCTTTTTCATGACTACGTAGTACTCCACCACGTACAGTAACCTTTCCTTCTTTATCCGCTACTATCTGGCCATATGCACTTTGGTTACTTAGAACTCTTGGTTAATATGAACAATGCTGTGATAAGCATGAGGTGCAGAAATCTTCAAACTCATATTTCCGTGTCCAGAATCAGGATCATTGGATCAGACAGCATGTCCATTCTTGAGTTTCAAAGTCTCCACCATACTATTTTCCACGATGTCTGCACCAATACACATTCCCATACAGGGGTCCACTCTTCCTGGAGCGGGGACTCTTGATCACTCCTGACCATCTGAGCAAGGCTGCTGCCAAATTCACACACATTCACTTGACACCTTGTTCTGGAGGAAGTGGTGTGTGCGAAGCAGGAATAAGCAGACAAGCAGGCAAATCAGCTAATATTTCCATAGGGTTCAAGCAGTATCAAGTACAGGGCCTTCTCCCCTTCACATCACAAGCCTTGCATCCAACAGCACCAGCACAGTCTGATAGAGAGACTACTTCTTGCATCTCACCTACGAGCCATTGAACCAGACTCTTTGCAATTGGGGTCTACATATCTGTGCTTTAAAAAAAATCCTTCATGTAGTTTTCATGTGCATCAAAGTTAGGAAAGATCTCCTCTAGAGGAAGGTAGCAGCTGTTTCCAAGTTCATGTAGCCAAGGATCCCCTCCTAGTCTCCTCACTGACCAGGGAGGGTTGCCACAGCTCCAGCCACCACATCTGTGATCCAGGCAGGCAGAAGAAGTAAAGAGGACAAGCATTCTACCCTCTTTTAACCCTTTTTATCATAAGTTTGTATCATTGAAGCTTCAGGAAAGTTTGGGATTAAAAAAATATTGGCTTTCCACTCTCAGTAGTGATAGTAAGGTTGAGAACGTTGGGACTGGTTTCTTAAGGTGGAATTGAGTATTTTAGCCACACCAGGGCACCTTGGAACAGTTCTTTGACAGCATCCACACTGCTATTTCAAAAAAGAAGCATCTCTACTCCAAAACCACCACTCAGTTAGGGTAAATGTTTGATTTGCCATTGGGGAACACATCTCTCTGGGTATGAGTATGCCTTGGCCTCCCCTCACCCTTCACAACATGCTCTTGTTTCTTTTAGATCCACTCCATGTGCATGAATGACTTGTTAGAAAATCAAAAGAAAACATTAGAGAGAAGCTCTCGCCTTTCTTCTCACGTAGTGATTGTGCTGAAGATCGTATTAAAAATCAGACATTTCCAGGATTATACATTAAAATTCTGACTGATAATGAGAGCATGATACAACCTCGAAATTCACAGATGTGTTTTGGTTTTCTTTAACGCATAGAACGTTAGTTGTGCCTGCCGAAGTGTCGTCTGGGGAGCTGAGCTGTTGTAAGGCAGAGTAGATCGCTATTAGGAAAATGCAGCCTGAGATTAAGCATATGAACACAATCATCCTCAATGGTAACTGAAGAAATTAAAATTAAACAGCAATGACATTGTTCCCATTAGCAGAGCGTTTAAGTGTAATACCCAAGACTGGTAGGGGTGTCGGGAAACTGGCTTCTCTAGCCATCGCCAATGGCCATATAAATCCATATGCCCTTTTGAAAAACAAGTTGGAAATATTTATCAAGAGCCATAAAAAATATTCCCTTTTTCCTGCACTATCATTACAGCCTGAGGAATATGACCTAGAGAATATTAAATATGGAGAAAGATGCTCATTAAAATTTTACATATATTTTTAAAAAGTGATACTTAATTCTCTCTAAGAGGATGACAATTCAACATCATACAGTTTTTTATAAGACGCGCACAATGAAGTACATGATCACTACTCAAAAGTCATGGTGATAGGAATTAGATCACTAGGTATCCATCTGCGGGGCAATGTTTCATCTATAAAAATTCAAAGTTCAGGCCCATGATGATGAAAGCCACAGAAATTAAAGAATACATGGAAATAAAACACACACTGCAAACTGAATGCTGCTGTGTCCTGGCGAGTGTTTCATGTTTCTGCAAGTTGGTTTAGAGTGTTGGTTTCTCATCAATGTTTTGAAAAGACAACATGAACCCCTCGAGCTTATTAGAAGACAGCAGCATTGTGTGTGTGAGAGACAGAGAGAGCAAGAGAGAGACGTATAAGATCAAGGAGATTGATGACAGATGACAAATCCATTGATAGATGCATATAGAGGCAGGCAACAAATACCTAAATACACACACACATACTCAGAAAGAAGACTGAAGGATACAAATTGATGACGGCTACATATCACGCTGCTGCCTCCATAAGCACGTTTGTCCTGTATTATTATTGTGATATAGAATCAAGTCTTAAAGGGTCTTCCGGGCCTGTTCTCAATCAAGTCTTAAAGGGTCTTCCAGGCCTGTTCCCAATCAAGTCTTAAAGGGTCTTCCAGGCCTGTTCCCAATCAAGTCTTAAAGGGTCTTCCAGGCCTGTTCTCAATCAAGTCTTAAAGGGTCTTCCAGGCCTGTTCGTCCACTCATGACTGCCCCAGGCCTGGGAACAGGGCCAAACTGCTAAGCAAGTTCTCAGTCTCACCATCTGCCCTCATCACCCCCCCAGCCGTGGGGTTCTGCCCAAGCTGCTTCCTCTGGCCCTTGAAACGCCTTCTCTGCACAGTTTGAGTTCTGTGGAGCAGAGCAAGTCTCCGGAGCATCCATGGGGTAAAAGCTGCCCCCACGCCCCCACACCTGGGAATCGCGAGCTTGGAAAAGCCTGCCTGCTCCAGGCACGAGCTCAGGCTCCGTTGGCAACACGTTAGCTCTCAAATGCACCTCGGAAAGTGGGGCAGCCACGAAACAACACAGACGGATACTATTTTTAAAAACTCCCTCCGATGAATAGACACCGCGTGCCCCTCAGCCACGGGGGTGGCGGGCGGGAAGCAGGGACCACGCGCCAGCCCGTTAATCCAGAGTAGCTTTGTGCTCAGACGAGGCCGTGTCAGAGCAGGTGAGCTCGAGAGGGCTTTCTTTTGAACTAGAACGGCCCGAATCCCAAGCCTCCGCCAAAGGGCTGCAGTTGAGGTGGGTGAAAGGTGAGCGTCAGAGGACAGCAGAAGGACGGAGAGCAGACTGCTTATCAAAGCGGCGCTTCTCAGGGTGGGAGAGGCCGGATGGAAAGTTTTCAGAAAGGAAGCACGGCCGGGCACGGGGGCGCGTGCCTGTAAGCAGCAGCCTAGGAAGCCACGGCAGGACTGGGGATCGTGATTTGAGGCAACATAGTAAGACCTAGTCCCCCCAAAATAGCTGGGTGTGGTGGCGTGCGCCTGTCATCCAGCTACCTGGGAAGCTGAGGCTGGGGATGGCTGGAGTCCGTGGTGCCATGAGCAACGTGAGCCTGCAGTTCCACGGGCAAAAATAGCGAGGCCTGGTCTCAAAAAAAAAAAGAAAAGAGAAAGTAAGCATTCAAGGAAAACCGTGTTTGAAAATATCAACCGCTGGCCCAGCTCAGATGGGCACTGGGTCGGGGGGGGGGGGGGGGGCACAATAAGACGTCCCCTCTGTTCCACTCTCACCCCCCACTTAATCCTCAGAAGCAATGAGAAGAGAACTAATAACACAGACAACATCCAAGCCAGAGAAGGAATATCAAGGAAGCCAGTGCGTACAGGACCGGCGAAGTGATCGTGGACATGGCCTGTCACAGAGACACACCGACGGCCTCACCAGGAGTGGACGAGGCAAAATCTAAGGGCTGATACGTCACCCGAGAGAGCAAGGTGCCCCTCCCCGTTCCAGGGGAGAGGGAGGTCACAGAGTTAGGGCTTCAGCCCCACAGCAAAGCTGCAGCCTGAAGGAGAGGGAACAATCTGCAAACGCAGGCCTTCGGCGGATGCCTGCTCACAACAGGTGTCTTCTGCGCTGAACGGCGCAGGGAACGGGTTGGAGAAGACAGTCAGCAACGAGAAGATGCTGACAGACTCCAAACCAGCGCAGGCCGGCTGCCCCACGCGCAGCAAGACGGAACACCGACCAGCACGGCTGCTGTATCCCAGGGCCACAGCCCCTCACCCAGGGAAAGGACGGTGCCACAGAAAACAGAGACCCAAGGAAGCAACATAGACCAACAAGCAGCAAGGAGAGAGGGGTCTGAGTGAGCAGAGAGGCCGTCGGCGGGAGGGGCAGGCATCCCAACCACCGTCTGCCGATGTTGTAAGAAACCTAAGGAATGGATGGAATTGAAATTAAAGAAAAAAATACCAGCCGCTCAAAGCCACATGGGCAGGGGAAAGAGGGGACGGCTCTGTGGCTTCCGGGCACAGCAGGTGAGGCAGAGCGGGGCGCACAGAGTGTGGAGCAAGGGTGAGCTCAGGTGACCCCCAAGCAAGAGGGAGTAAAGGTCCAGTCGGGTCGCCTCCACTCACCCAGGAGTCTGAGGCTGTAGCTCCTTGGCCTCTGCACGGGGCTGGCGAGGGTGCAGCCTGGGCCCCCGGCGGGCAGCTGCAGCTGGCACGAAGTGTTGGTGCGAGTCTGTCTACTGCTGCCAGGCTCGAGAGATGCCTGTGCTGGGCCAAGGGCATCCAGGTTTTGCAAAGGATGCAGCCCCCTCCCTCGCCTCCCAGCGCTCATCCTTGGGGCTCCTGCACACACTGGAGATGAAGGACTCTCAGGATAAGCAGGGAAAGTCAGGGTGGTGGGCAGCAGCAGAGGATCACGAGAGAGAGACACAGAGGCAGAGAGACAAGCAGGCTGTGTGTCCAGCGCAGCGACCAAAACCGGTCCAAGACCACTTTGGGGACCGGTCGCCTGGTCACCGCCAATCCACCGTGACCGCATGTGACAAGGAAAGAAATCAGGGAAGGTGGCAGAAGAGCTGCCTAAGCTACTCCCCTCTGCAAGAAGACATGCGGCGTAATAACGGAGTAGAAGCAATAGAGAAAGTTCCGGTACGTGAGCGCAAGCATGCATCGTGCCCAGGAAGGACAGTCAGGGACCAGGCTTGCTTTTGGGCATCACAGTTCAGAGTGAGGTGCTTCTGGCTCCCGGGAGGCGACCAACTTTGTAAAAGGCAGCAAGGTCACCCGTGGGGTCATCCCCAGCTGACCACAGCTGACCACAGCCGGGACTGTGAAATGAGCATCTTTCACTCTCGCAGGGAAAGGCCTTCCAGGTCTTCCTCATTATGTAAAACGCTTATTCTAAGTAGGTCCCCCCGCCCACCCCGTTCCCCGTTAATAACAGAGGGATTTCTTTCCCATCGGCCTCTTTTCCTTGCCTTTTTTTTTTTTTTCAAATTGAAAATATAGCACCTGTTTCTTTGAGGCGGGGAATATGCTAATGATGTCTGCAATGTGGAAACCTTCACGTCTGTGACACAGCAGGCTGCGTGAGCACACCAGCAAGCACTCACCGTACACGGCCGTGCACACACACCCCGTGCACACACACCCACAGCTACGCAGCTGAAAGGCTGTGTGTTCTGTCTTGCCCGGGTTTCCAAAAGAGCTACTCTATTCTCCGCCATCTGCCCTGGAGAGAGGAAATCTGTGGGTACAGCAGCCTGTTTGGAGAGTGGTGGGGTCAGTGTGGCCCCAAGGCGCCCCCAGCTCTGTGGGATTCGGGGCACCCCTAGGAAGACGCTCCATCCCGTGGGCACACACGGGCGGTCCCGGTCAGCCATGGAGTCACGCTCAGGGGTGACAGTATGGCATCCTCCCGCCTTGCAGGGCAGTGGCTGGGCTGGGGGCCACGTCTTTTTCAGCACCAAAGTCCAAGGCGTCACCTTCCCTCGAAGGTGGAGCTGAACTACAGGCCTCTGGGCAGAAGGGGGGAGAGGAGACATCAGCCTGTGTTTTCCTGCTAGAAGGAGACACAATCCCCTGGCCCAACCGCACCACGGGGTGCTGATGGGTCACGGGGGGGGGCACCCCAACACCTGGCCCCTGCACACAGAAGCATTGAGTTGAAAGGCAGGCTGACCTGTCCAGTACAGGCGCCCTCCTGGGTGAGGCTTCCCTGTCGCCTAGGAGGGGTCTGCGGGCCTCCGGGTCGGGGGCAGGGACAGAGGGACCGCGACACGAAGCCCGCTGCTTTCGGCTCTCTGTGCACAGTTCGCGTCCGCTTTAGGCCTCCGCGGATGCCCAGGCACCCAAGAGAGGACACACGGGAGCCTGACGTCCATCACGGGCCTGCCATGGCCACAGCCGCCTTTACCAGGGTCCAGTTTTTCAAGAAGAGGCAGGAACGTGGAGGTGGGTTTTGGTTTTGTTTTCTGGTTTTTGTTTTGTTTTTCACTGTCTAAAAAGCCTGATTCTTTGGAGCAGGACAATGAGCTTGAACTTCGAACACCGTGGTTAAATAAAGCACGTCCCATATGCGTGGCTGTGCGAAGGTTTGAAGGTTTCTTCTGAAGGAGGTCGGCGGGGGGGGGCACCCTGTGAGATGAAGGGGAGAGATTGTGCAGGCAAGAGACCCGGTCCTGGGACATTGTCGATGAGCAAAGGAGAGTCACAGCCACGGTCTACACCAGGATCAGGCCCCATAAGTCCCAGCTACGTCTGTTGAGTGAATCACAGTGATGCCATTTATGACCCCCTCAGACCCTGGGCGACCGCAATCCTTTTGCGTCACCACCATCTTTTTAAAGTGTCATCGGCTTGTTTTCGTGAAAATATTAACCAAGACACAAATGAAAAAGGGGGAAATATTTTTTAAATCACCATATCCCACTCCCCCAGAAATACAGGTGCTGATTAGTGACTGGAAATTCGGGGCAGGTAATTCTACAAAAATGCGATGATATTCTGTCCGTGTTACATAAAACAGAACCTTTGGTCTTATATAATTATAGTTTGTTACATATCAGTGGATACGAAAGGGAGGATTGAGCTTCAGATACATGCATGTTTATCCTAGGAGAGATTCGGATCCGTCTATACGATAAAGCGGTCAGACGTCCTATGCTTTTATGCGCTGTAGTCTTTACTCCAGGAAAGGTTTCCAAGTAAAAACATGGGCACGGACATCCATGTAAATGCTGAGAGGGATGACTCGCTCCAACACCCCCCTAAGAACACAGGTGAGCTCGAGTTCCTCCTGGTGCTTGAAACCTGCTCCTAGCCACCTCTCTACCAGCTGCGCATAAGCAAGAGGGACACGAGCAGCCAATGAACGAGTCACTGCATGTTGCGGACGATCTGTGTCTCAGGTGCAGAGAAACAGGTTTAGAAAGTGGTTTCTCCTTGAACCGACTCTTCCCTGCAACCTTTCTTAGACACCTCCCTCCAACGTTGGGGGGAAAAAGCTTGATTTCCCTCCCTGCAGGTGACAGCTCCGTCAGATGGATAGCCTCCCCCTAATCTTGTCATTTAGCTTGGGAATTATGCAGAGATAAATGAGTACAGCAACCTTTTGGCTGCTAGATAATTTTATCAGTCTCATTTATGGCTTTCTATAGATTGCATTAACTGCCATTTCTTGGGAGATAAAAGATAAAGGGAACGGTATGCAGAGGTTCCACCGAACGCTACAAGGGGTGTCGTCAGGAGGCGGGGGAGGGAGAGGACGCTGAGTACCCTATCACCGTCACGGGCACCTCCAGCCACCCGGCCGGCCTGTGTTCAACCGCAGCTGGAGTCTGTCCTGAGGAAACTTCCAGGCAGCTGAAGAGGCAGCGCCACTCACTTTCTCTTCTTTACAAATTAAGCAGCGAGATAAATAAAACACCAGCACCCGCGCAGATGAAACGGCTCTCGGGGCCACTCGCCTCGCCCCTTGGAGGACTAAGTGCCTTTCAACGCCGTCACTTCTCTGCGGAGAAGACAAAGATACCCTGTTGTCCTTAAGGGCACATCCGGGGCCCTTAAGGAGGAGACGTTTCCCAAATAGACGATAAAAGGGCGGCAGGTTAAGGGAAAGGCCGGAGCAGCCGCCTCTCAGCCTCGTGACCCTGGAAGAGGCAGTGTCGGGGGTGGCGGCTCGTGGAGTATAGACTGGTCTGAGGCACCCCACGCACCCCAACCTGAGTCACGGTGTGGCGTGGAAGCCACCCCTCAGGGATGCTGGCTTGCATTTTTAAGGAAAGAAAAGGCATGTTAGGACTGGCCCGGGCTCCTGGGACTGAGACTGACCTAAGGGACACGGTGGGGGGGGGGAGCTCGGGGCCACACTCCAGACCTATTCGGCAACTTCTGATGAGTCCATAGCTATTTCCAGACAAAGAGTGTGCAAAAAGAGACTTGGGGTTCACATCGGGTGGGGGGAGACGTAGCAGCACCCCCCACAGCACCCCCATCCCTGGGGAGAGCAGCAGGAAAGATCACCGGGAGCCCCAGAGCAGAGCAGAGGCGGGGGACGGCGGAGGGGACCCCCGAATGCTGTTTTCATCAGCAGGAATGAGGCGCTCGAGTGGGGAGGCAGGTCTCATGCCGCAGAAGAGGAGGTGATGACAAGAATCCTCTCTTTGAGGGGGGCTGTTTAGCAGGTCCCGAAAGAACTAGACGGGACTGGGTTGGCAAGAGCGCAAGAGAGGACATTCCCGACAGAAGGAGCAGCAGGCATGGGCTGCAGGGGGAGCT